>CAJNIZ010045500.1:8076-22048 GCA_905231905.1 Symbiodinium pilosum
CCATCAACCTCCTAAACCCTAAGCCCTATACCACATCAACCAGATTCTTCGAAGATTTTCCATTTGACCCCAGGGGTGCTACACTCCCGGAAACTAACATGGAAATTGAAAAACAAAAGACCTATAAAGATATACAGTCCTTAGAAAAGGGGAGGGGCTGTATGGGTTTCCATGTCAGTTTGGGGAGTGTAGCTACATCGGCCCTAGTTTAAAGTCCTTGAACTCTGCAGTAATGATGAAGAAACAGATGGAAAACTTGACCATGACATGGAAACTTACGCCCTAAGCCTTGTATTCCTCTTCTCAAAAAATTGGAACCTGACGTTGCTACTTTACTCGTGGTCTTCGCCTGACACCCCGTGCGCGAGGGCCTTCACCAGCCCGAAGGTTTCAGGGGGATTAGAAAGCATCTAAATCCTGGCCCAAGCATTAGAACAAACCCTAAACCCTTATTGTAAAGAAGGTAAATTCCTGTAGCTAAGTGCTTAGGGTTCCTACAGGCTCCATATGCCTCATGAAGGTCCCTTGAAGGGATGACATGGGCATCGGGCTTAGGATCGCGCGTGTAAGTATGGAGTACTACTGGGTCCCTTAACCCTCAGCCCCCTAAACCCTACAGCCTAAACCACTTAAGCCCTAAGTCCTAAGCACCAAGCCCTTAGACCCCTAGACCCCAAACCCTTAAATCCTAAACCATGTGAGGCACTAGGCAGGAGAGACTGATCTTTGTGATGCTTCCAGGTTCCGCCTTCACATGTGGTATAGGGTACCTCTATTAGACCTTACGCGACCTTGTATTGGCCTGACATTGCAGATGCATCGGTCCTCATTGCCGCATGGGCGTGAAAACCGCCTGACAAGGCCAACGTGGATCTGCTTGATGACTTGGACTTTAATGCCCTTGCGACGATTCACTAGGCATTCTGCTCGTCAGCTTCTTCAGCACGAAGGTGCTTCATGCCTCTGGAACGTCAGACGTATTCCGCACTGGCACCGGGAAGCCTCGACGTGGAGAAAGCACTAGACACTGAAAACGTCCGCGAATGGAATATGCTTAAACCCCGAAATGCTCAGAACATGCACCCTCAACCCTAAGCCCTACATCCTAAACCCTGCGCCCTAGCCCTGAACCCTAAACCCTACTGAACCTCGCCGGGCCTGTCCCTAAAGGGTGGCTTCTATAGACATGGCCCCGAAATGGCTTCATATGAGCTATAGATTAAACTCCTTAAAGCTGTTCATTTAGGGAACTTTATAGGGGAGCATTATAAGTGTTACTAGGGGGGATGCTAGGAATCTAGACTATAGCTCATATCATGTCGGTCTGCTTCAGGGTTTGGGGGGCTTGGGGTTCTAGGCGAGTTACCTTAAATATGAGCCATCCCAGAAGGGGCCCCATAAACTGGTCAGTAACAGAACAGGCCTTATTCAAGCCTCCTGTTTATACAAGTATGGTAGTGTCCCAAAATTTACGGAACCCCAATAGAGACCCCAAAACATTCTAATCCTTATTATGGGGTCCCCTAAACGGGTACCCCTAATTTTCGGAAACCTCGGACCACGCATGCTCTGTGGTATCCATAGTAGGATTCACAATTCTAGAGGAAAGCACGCCTTAAACCCTGATTTGGAATCCATTTTTAATCCCTATGTAGCCCTTGGCGCCTTGGCTTGGAAGTTTTGAAGGCCCCAAATCAAAAGCTTCCCAGAAACCCTACACCCGAAGCCTAAGAGCCCTAAACCCGACACCATGAATCCTAAAACCCTTTTAACCCTAAAGCCCCAAAGCTGGACACCCTGTAATCCTAAACCCCGAAACCCTAAAATCCTGCAACGCCCCAGACACTGAACCCTTAAGCCCTACATCTCCAAGACACTTAGCTGCACAGTTTGTTGATGAAGGACATCAAAGCCCTCAAGCCCTATAATAAAACCCGAAAGCCGAAAATCCTCAACTTCATGAACCCAAAATCCCCCACTTCAAAAATTTCAAAAACACTTAACCTCCAAACCCTAAAAACAACCAGAACCCTAAAACCCTACAGATCCTCAGCCCTAAGCCCTAAACCCGAGATAACCCATGCCATTATAGTGGTGTCCATGTTCTTTTCCACCATCCCCATGTGAGTAGTATTGTTGTGGGGGATACTATGGTACCCATGACAGAGCAAGATTCTATCCTCCCTTTGGGGTATAGTAGTATATACAAGGAATATAATCTTATAGGTTCCACCACCAAAAAACGCTACTCGACCGTTCAACCACCAAAAAACGCTACTCGACCCTAAACCCTGAACTCTAAACCTTAAACCCTGAACCCTGAACCACAACTAATTCATATAATCCCAATGAAATCCTCTGTCCTTTAGGTTGCAACAGCGTCTGCCATCAGCTGGGGCTCACTCCATTTGCCCACTCACCGTTTCTGGGATGGTTCGGCATCGCTTGAGGTTAAAAGTTTAGGTTTAAGGTTTAGGGTTTAGGGATAGGGTCTAGGGTTCAGGGTTTAGGGTTAAGGGATAGGGTCTAGGGCTGATGTATCCATTTGCCCACTCACCGTTTCTGGGATGGCTCGGCGTTGCTTAAGAAGGGTCATTGATTTTAGGGTTTATGGTTTTCGGGTTAAGGACTTTAGGGTTGTAGGGTTCTTGGTTGAGGGCTTTAGGGTTTCAGGGTTTATGGTTTTAGGATTTAAGGATGTACATGTATAAGTTAGGGGTTATAGACATTATGTAAGGGGTGTATGAGGGTGTAGAGGGTTTAGGCCTCAGGGTGTAGGGATCTTAGCCCAGTAATAGAGAACCAGATGGAAAAGACCATGAAAGCTACTATACGATTGGTACCCTAAACCCTAAACCCTAAACCCTAAGTTTCAGCGTCTTTGGATCCCTTTACAGAGGGGCATGGAGGTGAAAGGTTCGGGGGTTTGTGGTGCAAGGTTGAGCGGAGGGTTTTGTGTACAGAGATGAGGGTGTGGGTTAATGGTGTAGGGAGAGGGGGGTGCAAGTTCAGAGTCTAGGGTTTGGGCGTTCCAGGGGTCGGATTGGAGATTTCCACCTTGGTATGGGGCTGAGGCCTTTAACATTGGTGTTTCTGATCCAAAATCATACAGGTTTTGGTCTCGCTGCACCAATCCATGTCCGGGACGTGGTGCGCAATTTCCTCCTTGAACACATCAGTGGTTTTCGGCCCTAGGTAGACTTTCACATGTTCTCGCGTCTTGTGGTGAAGAGCAGACTCCTCCTGGTAAAAGAGCTACTCTGCAGTCCTGTCTAGAATTCGGCTGGCTCGTGCAAAGATGGAGTGAGGGAGTGAATTGGGATTTTGGCATGGATCACCCCCAACCTCTTTGAAGCACCCCTAATTCAGAAAACCCTTCATTCATTTAAATCCTGAACCCTAAACCCTCAGGCCCTGCAACCTAAGCCCTAAACCCCCTGAACCCTACATAGTAGCTTCCATCTTCTTGTCCATTATCCCTTTGGAACCCCATATGGCCCCAATATATCCCATACATCGCTTCAGAAAGCTTCTTAAAGTCGAAGTGGGCGGCTCGAAGCTCGGCAGCGATGGACTCTCAAGCTTAAGCCTCTAGACCCCAAACCCTAAATGGGTGGTTGTCAAAATTATGGTCCCTTTTTGGGTACCCTGAATATTAGTTGCCGTATTATTATAGGGATCCAAAAAGGGACCATAACTTTGACAACCACCTAAATGAGGGCTTAGAATTTAGGATTTAGACTTTTGCGTTTAGAGTTTAATCTAGACCCCCAAGTGCCAACGCAAAATTCAACTTACAATTACTGAGCACCTCAATTTCGTCACCTTTCAACCCTAAATTTTAAACCCACCCAAATGACATCCCGAAACTCAGGGGGTTCTCTTGGGGATTACATAGCGGAGGGGTGATTAAGGGGGGATACTAGGAGTTTAGACCCTAAACCCTAGACCGTAGACCCGAAACCCTATACTAGGGGCTATTAAGGGAAATACCAGGATTTTAGACTATACCTGAACCCATAATAACAGCCATAAAGGCAATTGTTTTACACAATTTGGGGGTCCAGGTATAGCTCATTTGAGATGCACGAAAAAATGAGAGACAACACTTTTCTGAGGATGCCGGGGGAGGGCGCGGCCACAGAGTTTGGAAGGCCAGGGATTTTAGTTTGAAGGGTTTAGGCTTTATGGTTTCTAGGGCTTTTTAGGCTGTAGGGTTCAGGGTTTAGGATTTAAGTCCCAGGATTCAGGGGTTAGCGTTTACGGTTTGGGGTTTACAAGGTTTAGGGCTTTGAGGGCTTGGGATGATGTAGGGTTTAGGTTTCGCTAGACCCTAGACCCTTAAGGCTGCGGTTTAGGGTTTAGGGTTTAGGGTAGGGCTCCGGCGTCACGAGTGAAAACTGCTTTTTTTTCAGCATCGGCGAATCAAATGCAAAAGAAGATGGAACATTGAACGGAAGCCAGCTTACATAGCGGTTTAGATGGATTTTGCAATGTTGAGGCCTCACTGGCTAATAGCTAGAAGAAATTGGCTTTCATTGGGGTAAGCTACCTTATGCAGTTACAGAAGAGTATGAATGGGGGTGAATATGATATAGGTACTTCTTCCATCTTCGACAGTAGGGCTTCAGGGCTCCGAGCGCTGACAAAGGGCTTGACTCCATACAAGGCTTTACAGCATTTGTATGGCTTCGGGTTCCCTCACAGGGTTTAGAATTTTCGGAGCATTTATGGGGTTTCGGGCTTCCTCACAGGGTTTAGAATTTTCAGCGTTGAGGGTTTAGGGTTGAGGGTTTAGGGTGCTTACCAGTGCTTAAGGGGAAGTGGGGGGAGACGATAGGGATTGTTCCTGGGGAGCTTACAGGGATTATGACAGGGATCGGTTTGTAGGGCTTCTGAGGTTTGTAGAAGCTTTCATACGGTTTCTAGGTTTGAGTCTTCCTTTGCGGGGGGCTCATGGGGTTCACAGCTAGGGGGGTGTGGTAGTCTCAGATGTTGGCATTTCTTAGAAACATGAATCCCTTCACTATTAGGGTTTAGGGTTCTGCCCTGGGGACCCTACGGAGGGAACCAGAATTGCCATACCATGGGTTCTTTTAAAAAAGGGGATTCAGGGGTCCTATAGGGATAGAAGCTGCAGAGGTTAAAGGTCTTGATGAGGGGTTTAGCTGTTAATTGTTTGACAGCGAAAAACTGCAACACTCTGTTGAGTGTAGCTGGCAGAAAACAAGTGCAAATGACGAGTGGAACTTATGTATAACAGACATGTAATCCCCTCCCAAAATTTTCATAAGCCTCCCCCACGCCCTAGCGATAAGCATTCCGGCGATTATAGAATGGAAGTAGATTGGGAACATGCATCGTTAGGGGGTGGGGAGGATATTGTTCGGGTGAAGCGCGTAGCTTGCACAGAGTTTCCAACTCCGATGTGACGCTGGTTCATAAGCCCAATACCATCAACTTTGAATCCCAAGCCATCAAGTTCACCAGCCCAATACCCTAAACTCCAAACCCAAAACCAGAGGCCCCATGAACCCTGAACCATTATTTCCAGATCCTAATCCAGGGCCGGCGACGCGATGCAGGAAGAAGAGGCAAACCCTGTTGCTCTGACGTTTGGTGTTTCCTTGGTTTTAAGTAGTTCCCGATCTCAAACTGCAGGTAAAACATGGTAAAACAATGACCCAACACCCACTATCGTCCTGCACGTTTGGGGGCTTTAGGTATTCTGGAAGACCCAAATTTTTGAGAAACCCTAAACCCTAAAATCTAGACCAAACAGTCGATCTATAGTCTAATCAAAGGGAATATCTAGGGGGGGAGTGCATGGGGTCACCAGGGAGCCCATGAGGCATGATCCACCGTTGTGTCTTCCTTGTGGCCCAAAAGTAAGTAAAGCAATTGCCCTTATGGCTGTTCTTATGGGCTTAGGGCTATTATTTTACATACTTTAGGGGCTTAGGTAGGCTTTGGGATGTAGGGTTCAAGGTTTTGCGGTTTAGGGTTTAGAGATTTAGGGTGGATTTAGGGTTTAGGATTTATAGGGCTATTGTTTTACCTACTTTTGGAGTTTAGGTAGCACTTTGTACGCAAATCACGGGCCTCTTTCAAGGGTCCCACATCCCCTTCTTTCCGAACTCTTGGGCTCCCAGGCTTCGCGCGAGCCTGGAGCCCTATATCTAGCGGCTTTAGGAGGGACCCTTAATGGGGACCCTTGTAGCTTATTGGGAGTAATATGGGTACTACCTGGTTATATAGGGGGTATCTAAGGCCCATATAAGGGTTATATAAAATGATGGGATTAGGGGTCCCTCCTAAAGTCCCTTGACTAGACCTTGTTTATTGTTTTGTCGGGTGCCTTAATCTTACTTCTTGGGACTTAGCTTGGCCCTTAGACCCTAAAATGTTTGGGATGCCCCTATACTCCTATTATAGGCACCGAAGGGTTAACCCTTAGTAGGGGTCTTAAGTGCCACGTAGCTTACTGGTGCTGAAGGAAGCGAGAGGAGCGAATCTCTATACAAGCCCCTATGTCCTGAATCCTATGTTCACACCCTCTTCCCGGTGAGCACCAGCCAGTTACCCAAGTACGGAGGCTTTGCGCCAGTTTCTTGACAGCGACTAGAGGTGGAGCCTAAGATGAAGGGCTGTTGATACAATCTTAAGCCTTAAACCCTAGACCACTACCTATTTTCATGCTTTGTAAGGTTTGGGTGCATGGTTTGGGTTTTGGGGTTGCGCGTTTGGGGCCATTTGGTATATACTTGGGAGAACTGCTATTCTGATACGATTTTCAAGGTCTATAGATTTGCTTACTAAGTCCCCTCATTCTCCAGGTACACCTTAAATCCCAAAGCCTAAGCCCTTAACGGCGAGGAAATTCAGACAATGAGAAACTGGTACCTGGAGCCTGTGAGGTTCATCCGTAGGCTCAGGGCTTAGGGTTTGAAAATGAGATGGCGAGATAACCCTAAACCCTAAACCCTATCCGAACCGGACCACTTACATCCCAACTTGCGGCTGCCAAGCTGTAAGTAACCCAGAGGGTCCATATATACAACTATTGGGGAATTCGGCTCCAAAATACCATACTATAGAAGGAATTATGGGTCCCAAGTCCCTAATGGTTGTATATGTGGACCCTCTGGGTAAAGCTGGAGCGTTTCGACCTTTAGGGTCCGCTACTTTAGCAGCAAGAGGCTGATTGCTGCTAGCTTTTCCCAGTAGAGACTTCAACTGTTCAATGACAGCCAGCTAAAGCGGCAGAGATGTGAATAAGGGTAGCACTCAGAACTGGACGAGGATCAGGTACCCCAGGTTAGGAACACTCATATAACCCTAAACCCTAAACCCTTGGTTACTTGGGAACCTAAAGAATGAGGGAGTGCTTAATGGGGGTGGTGGAGTAACCCCCAGGGCGCGGTATACGTAACAATGGCCTGAAGACTTGAGTCTTGGGAAGCCCATGATGGCGAAATTGGGTTTAGGGTTTAGAGTTCCGGGTTTAGGGTGCAGGGTTCAGGGTTTAGGGTTCGAGGTGTAGGGGAGTTTCTCCCTGTCCTTGCGGGGAGACTTGGTGCAAAACCATTGAAGTTTGAAGATGTGAGCCTGATATATCCATAGGCCTCCCAAGCTCATGAAGATCAAGAGGCAGCCTGTCTATATAGGACCCTAAATAATTCCCAATATTGCAATCCTAAGTTCCTTGCATACTTATGGTATAAGGTACCCAAAAAAACATTGAAATGATACTGGAAGCGATGTAGGCTTTGCATTATTCCTGAAGCTCTGGGATTTGCGGCGCTCCAGCTCGCAATTCCTTGTCAGCCTACATGCCAGGCTTCGGAGATAGATAGCTCCTACTGAACCAGAGATACCATTGATGGAGGATATCCTGCACCACTTTGAGCTCCCCCATCCTAGGAAGCACAGCAGTTTCAGGGCCCTCTGCCCTAGGTGGTGCAAGATGCCCACAAGTTGATGGATGAAATCTGCCACCATTGAGGTGCCGGAAGTACCTAAATGCCCAAAGTATGTAGAATAATAGCCTTAAGCCTGTAATAACAGCCATAAAGGCCATTATTTTACATACTCTTGGGGTCCAGGTACTGTAATCTATAGGACTCCCAAGACCTCAGCGTGGTGCAAGATGAGCCGGTGACGCAAGAAATTCATTCCTGAGTCTTCTGCTCCGAGCTTCAAAATCCTTATACTCCCCCTTAAGTAGATAAAATATGGGGGGTTATGATTGGGCTCATATTGGGAGAATGGAAAAGAAAATGGAAACTACTATTTAGGGTTTAGGGGTGTATAGTCTCCCTTAAGTAGNNNNATCTACTTAAGGAGGACTATAACATGAAGTGTGAGAGCTTAACAACCTTCTGTTATCTCTTTCATATCCTGGCTGCTTTAGCACAACCTCGAAGCAGATCCGCCCACTTCCAACAGCCACTGCTTTGACCTCAAAAAGTAGGTAAACTGATGGGTCAAGAGCCCCTTGAAGAAAACCACTCCAGAAATGTGATTATGCTGTTACTGTTTTAGGGCTGAAGAACACCCAGACCCTAAACTCTATTTCAGGCAGGCTAGTAAAGACTGCATAACACTCGCCAGCTGCAGGATGTGGTGCTGAGACCAGCAGAGCCTGCGTCGCTGGTAGTGGCCGTGGGGAAAGGCTTTACTACCGGAGGGTCTCTTTTGTTCAGGGTTTTGGGGTGGGTTAGACTTAGATTACGTTCCTTAAATCTCCATATTCCCCATGTTTCCATTTCATTTTCCATTTTCATTTCCATTTGATTCTCCATTATAGGGGGATGATCTAGTTCCTTAACAAGGGTTTAGGGTTGTGGACAAGGTGGGTTGGAGATCATGAGTGGCCATTAGAATAACTAAGCTGGATACTGCTACAGGGGTTTGCCTTTGAACCCATCTTGTTTGAGCCTTCTTGCAAGCTAGGACCTTGCTTGAAATTGCGGTCCACCTTATTAAGTCCCTACAGTCCTAGGTATTAAAGTATAGTTTAGAGGCCCTAGGTGGTGCAAGATTTCATCCATCAACAGAAGCATGACAGTAAGTAAGGCTTGCATCCTTTTCTCCTAGTCTGTGAGTGAGAGCTTGAGCTTCGAGCTTAAGATTCACGGGCTCCTACAGGAAAGGAAGCCATGTCAGAAGCCAGAAGCATGTTCATTTTCGTAACCTTGGGTTTAGGGTTTAGGGTTTAGGGTTAGCACGCCAGCCCATATAACCCCCTCTTAGAACACTAGTCCATGTCTTTTGGCGGTCCATGCTAGCTTGGCCACTTTTGAAGGGTACACCCAGCTCGGTCCGAAACTGTTAGCAGCAAGCATATTTGCTGAGCATTGGCTCCAACCCACCAACCTAAACCGTAAAGCGTGAACTCCCCCAGCCATAAAATCTAAACCCTTCGCGCCCTTTGCTGACCGTAAACCCTGAAACCTAAGCCCGAACCCGAAGCCCACCCCGGCATGGTAGTTGCCCAAAATACGGGACCCTAATCTGGATCCCGAAATACTATAGGGGACCCCAAAAAATCCCTAACTTTAGGACCCCCCCTGAACCCTAAGCCCCACATGCATTCCGGTAAATCTGAACACTGAGGTGAGGATTTTGGATTTGGGGTTTAGGCCCTAGGGTTTAGGAATTTTAGGGTTTAGACTTTAGGATTTAGGGCTGAGGGCTTAGGATTTTGAGAAGGTGGAAACCCAAGAATGTGCATACGTTGTTCCAGCTGCAAACGGCAAAGTGATACTGAAGACTAGATTCCGGGTCTACGTACCTGTGTCTTTGCTTCGGATTTTTGGCCTTGGGTCTACCGAAACCCCTAAAGTATGTAAATAGTAGCCCTAAACCCATAATAACAGCCATAGGGGCCATTATTTTACATACTTTTTGGGGTCCAGGTAGGACTTAGAGTTCAGCCCCTCTATGCTCCAAGTGAGCATCACAGGGAAATCGTTAATTGGAGGGTCAGGGGACTTAGTAGGCATACGTATAGCCTCTACAACCCTGTACTAGCCCCGGCTATCCCCAGGATTGCTTGGAGGCCAGTTGTACTTACAAGCTGCTTAGTGTTTGTAGTTATAACCCATATTCATCTCTATGGTAACTGTAGTAAAGGAGCTTCACATCACACCCAAAGTGATGTTTGTTGGGGTCATGTAGGGGAACCTGTCAGGGAAGAACACCCGGGCGGAGATTTATCGCCACGTTCACTTTGCCCTCGCGATGCTGCACGCGCGGCATGTCCAAGCGAGCCTATTCTGCAGCAAACTCAAGGGTTTAGGGATGTAAGGGTTGGGGGTTTCGGGCTAAAGGGATTCAGGAGAGCCCTAAACCCCAAACTCTAAAGCTTAAACTCTCAACCCTAAACCCCTAAACCCGAAACCCTAGGGTACTTAAATGGAGAAGTCAGAGGGTTTAGGGCTTAGCAATTTAGGTGGTTACTAGTTCAGGCTGGCAGGCTATCACTGGGGGCTGTGTCACCCTACACAGCAGAGTTGGTGCACTTTGCAGGTTTTACGTTTTCGGCTGGTGGGTTTTTGGGGTGCAGCATGGGGGGGGAGAGCAGTCCGGGCTTTGAGAAAAGGGTTTGGTTTGGAGCTAAGGGTGTAGGGGACCCTTAAACCCAAAACCGTCCTTACACCCCAAAACCATGAAGCCTGTAGGGTCATGTAGGATTACGTAGGGGCATGAAGGCGATGTGTGGAACCGAGTTTAGGGTTTGCTTGGACGGCCTGGTATTTAGCAAAGTGATTACATGGTTAGTGCTTCCCAGCTTGAGCCTTTATATCCTCATGTAAGGCCTCATTAGAATATCTGCTGACGAAATAGCTAGTTTGCAGACAGCTGGTGCGCATGGGAGTTTTCCACAACGACAAACATCCTAAACCTTAAGCTACTAATTACACCCCCCCCTTCTGATCATCATGGTTTCTTGCAACCCCCAAGGGTCTTTCAGGGTACGAAGGGGAGGGAACCTGGCGAGGGAAAAAGGCCTGGTCATGCGGCCCATCTCAGTGAGTGTCACGGATTTTGCGGCTAATGCCAACCCTAAACCCTAAACCACCAAAAAACGAATATGATCCGAATTAGGGGGACTCCCAAACATGGGCCCTGAATCCCAGAGCCCTCAGGGGGCTCCAGAGCGGGGGCTGTAAAGCTGAACCCCCCCAAACCCTGAAGCTACACCCTACCTGGACCTCTAAACGATGTAGAATCATAGGCTTTTTGACGGCTGTCAGGGTTTAGGGCTATTCTTTTACATACTGTTGGGTTCAAATAAACCTTGAAAAGCAATTTAAAACCCCTAAACCCTAAACCCTCAACAAAGGAATGCCGAGTTCATTGGCCATAACGTGCTGACCTCTCCCGCACAGGGCTGCTTGTCAAAGCATAGACTGCCCTAGCGTAAGATTTGGGTTTAGGGTTTAGGGTTTACATGAGCTATAGTCTAAACTCCTTAAAGGGGATTCTATAGGGTATTATATAGGGGAATATTATAACTAGGGGTCTATAGTTTACATTAGCCATAGGGTCTAGGGACCTTGAACCCCAATTTAGGTCTGAAGCACTAGAGCGAAGGAAACATGAGCTCTGAACCCACTGAACTTTGTTGGGTTTCTTTTCTTTGCTCCGCTAGTTTAGGGTCTGAGTTATGTTAGAGCGCTGGAGCTATCGCTGCTTCCTTTCCTTATGCTAGAGTCTTGCTAGGTGAGAGCTGATCTTGAAGTTTGGTGCCAAGGGTTCTGTACTAGCAGCTTTTCAGCCTACGCGCCGCTTGGTACCCCTAAACCCTACACAATAAGCCCCCTAAATCCTAAGCCCCCTGAACCCTAAGCCCACCCACTTTCTCGTTCAGGGCTCGCAGTGCTTTTCGTTGAGGGTACATCTGTTGGAGCAGACGGCTAACTCCGTTAGTCAGTTTGTATATATGGGGTATTCCAAAAACAAGGGGTGTCTTTTTGGGAGTCCCCGATTTTAGGAAACTACCATATGATGAGCTATAGTCTAAACTCCTTAAAGTGGAATATTTAGGGGACTTTCTAGGGGAGCGAGGCAACCTGTGGGTGGAAAACTCTAAAGCCCTAAGCCCTGAGTTTGTCGAACACGCCACTGGTAACTGGAAAAAGACCCAGAGGGTCCGCATATACAACAATTAGGGAATTGGGACCCATAATTCCTTCTATAGTATGGTATTTTGGGTCCTAATTTCCTAATAGTTGTATATATGGACCCTCTGGGAGAGGGTCATCATAAGGCCGTAGGGCGTTGTTCATTCGCGACTGTGAGCTTGAGTGATTAGAACCTTCTTCCGACTTCTTCCAACCTAATTAGGAAAGTATAGTGCCCTAAAGGGGGATGCATAGGATAGCTCAAGATACCGAAGGTACCTAGGCAATCCAAAGTTTTCCTGGAAACCTTAAAAAAAGCAGAATCTATGCGCGTTGAACCTTTCCGGGATTTCTGGGAGAGGCTCGCCGTCGGGAAGCAGCGGAGATTTCCCTTACGCCTTGACACGACGCAAACAATCGGTGAAGGGCTTGCCCCCAAACCCCGCATCCGAAATGCAAACCCTAAATCCTAAAACCCCAAGCTACGAAACCTGAACTCCAGCCCTAACATCCCGAACCTTTGCGCACCCTAATTCAGAAAGCTTATGGGTGGCTAGTTAGGGTTTAGGGTTTAGGGTTTAGGGTTGTCAGAAATCCCTTGTACTCCCCAATGGCAATCATCCGCATTCCATTCCTTCACTTCCAACTGGCCCACAGCAAGAAGACCCTAAGACTAGCAAAGATGCAGGACCCCCAAAAAAGTACCCTCAATTTTGGGAAACACCCTTTATGAATATTAGTAGAGGCCTTTTCCACCTTCAAGTGGCAGCACAGCTTGGTAGTATCCCAGGCGGGGCGGGGGGTTCTGAGAGAGAGAGAATTCAGGGTTTGAGGGTTTCAGGGGCTTAGGGTGTAGGTTTAGGGCATGGAGTATAGGATTTAGGGTTTCGGGCTTAGGGTGTAGGGTTTGGGGTTTGGGGATTAGGGTTTAGGGCTGGGGGTCGTGCAGGACTAAGGGCTGAAGGGGTTTGGTTTGCCCTAATCCCCTAAACCTTAGGGTTTAGGGTTTCCATTCTCTTTTGCATTCTCCCTACATAACCCCATGTAATCCCATATGAACCCTAAACCAGGGTTTGAAGTGTAGGCTTTGGGTTTTTGAGTGCTGCATCCAATTCTGTGTTTTTTTTTGTTGGCGGGGATTCAAAGCATCATGTGACGGAACGCAATTTGGCTTTGGCTCTCGCCGTGAACGATTGAAACATTGCAACATGGCGGCCTATGCAACTTTTCAACAACAGCCGCAAGCCCTTGACGCTAAGGCCTGGCAATGTCAAGTATTTTGCAGACATAGTTAGTCTACAAGATTATTTCATTATATCCCTTCGCCCTCAAAATCCCACACCTAAACGAGAGTGTCACTACATCTAGATGTTAGACTCAGGCCAAGTTTCAGATTGACTGCCTGGTTCAAAGTTTAGGGTTTAGGGTTCAGAGTTTTGGGTTTAGGGTCGAGGGTCTACGGTTCAGAGTTTAGGGTTGAAGGGTTCAGAGTCTAGGGTTTAAAAGTTTAGTGTTCAGGGTTTAGGGTTCAGAGTTAGGACTGAGGGTCTAGGGTTCAGAGTTTAGGGTTCAGGGTTTAGGGTTGAGCGTGGAGGGTTTAGGGTCAAGCGTAGAACCCATATGTACCATGACTGCTTGCATGTTCAGCGTTTGGGGCTTAGGGTTTAGGGTTCAGCGTTTAGGGCTTAAGGTTCAGAGTTTAGAGTTGAGGGTTCGGCGTTTAGGGCTTAGGGTTCGACGTTTAGGGCTTAGGGTTGAGGACCCCTGTCCACCATAATACCGTTACATAGACTTAGCTTGGCTTGCAAAGCCCTGCTACTTATTACATATTCAATTGTTTT
>CAJNIZ010045500.1:26598-44037 GCA_905231905.1 Symbiodinium pilosum
TTAGGGGGTTATATAGGGGATAATATTGGGGACTTTTATGGGGGATGAGGGGGTTATAATGGGATAGTGGAAAAGAAAATGGAAACTACTGTTTAGGGTTTAGGGATTAGGGTTTAGGGTTAGAGGATTTGAGTGGTATTTTATTTGGGGATACTATGGTACCCATTAGGGTTTATGGTTTAGGGGTTTAGGGGGTTTGGGGTTTACCTGGACCCCTAAAGTATGTAGAATTATGGCCTTTCGGGCTGTTTTTGAGGGTTCAGGGCTATTATTTCACATGTTTTTCGGGTTCAGGTATACTCTCAACTCCTCAAGGGGATTTAGGGATTAGGGTATTTAGGGTTTGGGGTGGAGGGTTTAGGGAATTTAGTGTGTAGGGTTTGGAGTATAGGGTATCTAAGGTTTATAGGATCTAGGTTATTTAGAGTGTAGGGTTTAGGGTTTGGGTTGAGGTTTAAATGTAGGGTTCTAAGGTTTGTTGGGATTAGGGTATTTACAGGGTATAGGGTATTTAGGGGGTATAGTTGTTTTGGGTATTTAGGGTTAAGGGTTTTTGTAGGGGTATGTAGTGGGTATACTGGGGTACATGGAGGTACATAGGGTATATGGGGTTTAGGGTTTAGAGTTGTGGGTCTAGGCTCCGTGGCTTCAGGGATTCGTTTAGGATTTGGATTTCTAGAGATTTGGATTTAATGTTGCAACGGTTTAGGGTAGGGCTTTGTATGGGAAATCTGGGAGGTTTTGGGATCCATGCGAGATCCTAAACCGTAAGCTCTAAGCCCTAAACCTTCACTCTAAACCCTAATCTCGCAACTCTAAACCCGAATCTCCAAACCCCAAGCCCTCAATGATAGTTTCCAGCTTCTTTTCCATTAGCCCTATATAACCTCTACATAACCCCAACAGATCCGTATATGACCCTAACCCTAAACCCGATAACCACGTCCCTAAACCCTAAACCCTAAACTTTAGACCCTAAACTCTGAGCCCGGAACTCTAAATCTGAAACCCTAAACTCTAAACCTTTAACCCCTAGGTTTAGAGTTCTTGGGATGAAAAGGGGATTCTGGCGGACTACAGGGTTCCAGTCCCTCTATACTAACAAGCTCCCTCCAAAACCAGCTGCGTGGGTTGAGGGTTTAGAGTTTAGGGTTTAGGGTTAAGAGTTTAGGGTTTAGTAGAGTTTAGGGTTTAGTAGAGTTTAGGGTTAAGAGTTCAGGGTTAAGGGTTTAGGGTTTAGAGTCTAGGGTTTAAAGTTTAGGGTTTATGGTTAAAGGTTCAGGCATACCGAATTATACTTACTTAGATAATTCTAATTTCCGGGGAGCATGCGGGCGCGGCTGTATGGGGGGTAGTAGAGGACCCATGAACTTAAGAATTGCGAGTTTACAGGATCTACTAGGATCCTCTAAGCCCTGTATCCAAAACCCCAAGCCCGGTAAAATTGCTCTTGGCGGGGAGTCGAAAAGGGGGTAGAGATCAGAAATCCGTACAAACTCCTCCAAGTAGTATCTTGTCACGCGTTGTGTAAGGATTTTTCTATTGCGCACTCCTCTGCATGCACCAAAATCACCGAAACCGCTTAAGGCGATGCGCATTCTGTGGGGGGTAAATGCCTGCATTTCAGGCTGCCCGTTCGGTGCGGTGGCCGTGTACGACGTGTGTGCATGCAAAGAGCCAGCCCAGTGTCCATACGGAAGGTTTGGAAACCTCAACCCCTTCGAGCTGTGTGCCTAGCCCAATGTAAAGAAGGGACGACGATGTTTGGAGAGCTGCCATGACCAGCTACCATTTCTGTACCGCCAGGTCAACAACAATCTGCCGCTGGCGAACCCTAAACCGTAAACCCCCTAAACCCTAAACCCTAAACCGCAGCCAGTTCCCCTGAGAATGTCCAGGCAGCTGCGCCCAGAAGGCGTTGCCTCATACCTTTGGAGGCGGCTTCGGCCAATGCTTGCAATGGACCCCGAAGAGCAGGCCCTAAACCCTGATCCCCTAAACCCCAAGCCCCAAACCCCTAAACTGTAAACCCTAAACCCCTAAACCATAAACCTCTAAACCCGACACCCCTAAACAGCAAGTGCTATCAGTTCCAACCCCCAAAACCAGCCTGTTTGTTCGAGCTGCGCAAACCCTAGATATATCCCTACAACCCTTATTGCGGTCCTAAAGCCTAAACCCCAACCCTAGATCCTGAACCCTAGACCCTAAGCTATGCTGTTTGCCTTTTTTGGCTTGGAGGTCTAGGTTGCGCCATTTCAGCCATCGACGCGGTTCACTGGCACTTGGGCCTGGGCATGTTGGGAGGTTTGCAGACTTAGGGTTTAGGGGTTCAGGCTTTAGGGGAATGGATTCAGGATTTAGGGTTTTAGGGGTTCAAGGTTTCAGGGGTGTAGGGTTTAGCTAGAGTCTAAACTCCCTAAGGGGGGGAGGGAGAGGGGAGGTAATACAGGGGATTGCATTGGGATTATTAAGGGGGATACTCGGAGTTTAGACAATGGCTCATATGAGCTAGGGCTATACTGGGTTCAGGATTTGAGGGCTTAGGATGTAAGCTTACATGAGCTGCCACAGAGGGGTTATATTGGGTTTAGGGTTTCAGGGTCTAGGGTTGTATGGGCGAGCTACTATATAGGGGTTATGTTGGCTGTAGGGTTTAAGGGTTGAGGGTTAGGGTTTAAAGGTGTCAGGGTTTCAGGATCTAAGGATTTAGGAATGGACACTCTTTAGCCCCTAAACCTTAAACCCTAAACCCAATCCTACTATAATTAGAAGGTGGACCTTGTTGGGGCCAGGGAACTCAACAGCTAGGGTTTACTTGGAGGCCCATGGGACTTAGTAACTACTTATATCTGGGCGTATAGCCCTACTTATTGGGGTAACCCCTATAAGCCCATGCAGGGGGATTATAATTTGGGGTATAAACCCAGTTTTAAGTGCCTCCAAGTAGGGTTTACCTGGACCCTCCCATGTAGTTCCTTTTTTTGGGCGCTTTGTATGGTTTTGGGGTTAGGACTCTTATCAGGACTACCAAAGAGGTACTACATTGGAGGGTCTAGGTAGGGCTTTAGGGTCAACGGGCACTAATGGCTTAGGCTTCAAATTACAGGGATTTCCATAAACTGGTGAAGGGCTTACCTGGACCCCTAAAGCATGTAGAATTATAGTCTTTTGGGCGGTCTTTAGTGGTTTAGGGCGATTATTTTGCATACTTTTGTGGTTTAGGGAGGGTTTTCTAGAAGTATTGTTGATACAACCAATCCTGCATGACCTTACTATACTATGACACCATCATTCCCATGTTTAGGGTACTGAGGAACATGCAGGATTCTTACTATCCACCGTAGGCTACCCAAATTGCCAGGGCCTTAGGCCTGAACTATTTGTTGGCTGCCCTTGGCATTTAACTTTTTCGTTTTGCTCCTCATTCGAAGGCTGAAAGTTAAACCTTCAAGAAGGGTCCTACTGTCAGCTAAGATATGATAAGCCATAAACCTAAAAACCATAATCCCAGACAGCGTGTAGCTCCCTTAGCCGACTTCACTTTAATAAGTGGTGGTTGGTTTGGAGAATAGGCCTGAGATTTTTCTGGCTTCTAAATGTGGATGATATGGCTGATATTTTGGAGAGGCAGCCTGAAACTGTTCTATCTCACGCTTTAGAAGTATTATATTTTTGCGAGTAGGGCCTCAAAAACAGGGCTCTACTGTAGAAGTTTCCGGGGAGAAAGTTCAAATGGGGTGTGAACACTTAGGCCCCCTTTTTGAGCTTGGTGTCACGAACAGTCAAATTTTGATGGGGCGTACAGGGTCGCCAATACGCGAGCTTCCTGCCTTTTCATAGCTCATGGTACTTACAGCTCCGGTCCTGCGACTTCGGTGGTTCGGGGTTTGGGGGGATTGACTGAGTGCATGACCTGTACATAGCACCAATACATGCAACCCAAATTCTGATTCAATGTATTTAGGCGTTCACCGTACCACCCAGCCTTTCCATAGCACTGCAGACTCGAAAAAGCAAAGGTACCGCAAAGCGCTTGCGGCGTTGAGCACGAAGCCGGGCAGCAAAAGGGTTTAGCACAAAAGTGCTCATTTTCGTGGCCTATGTAATTTGTGTAGGTAATCCGTTTGAGCGCTTCGGGATTCCTGCAAGATGCACCAGGTGACTTGAATCTAGTGACTCTAGTGGACCTTGCGAATGCTGATGCTAGTTGCCCAGATAGCACTCATGTACACAACAGTCATATGCTTACCCAAAACCTATACAACAATTACTATTACCCAAAGCCCAAGTATGAACTTATTGGGTACTGGGACCCTCTGGGTCCTTGTTTGGCTAGAGAAGCTAGTTCCAGAGGTCTAGGCACTTGCTTTGGCTTTTGGCTTTGGGGATGTTGTGTAGTATTGTGTTGGGTCACCGTGGCCCCTGTTGCAATGCTGGATGTGTGAAAGGTTGCAGCTCTTTAAGTCTTCAAGCATTAGCTAAACTCCAACAGTATGTAGAGTTATAGCCCTTTTGGCGGTTTTTATGTGTTCAGGGCTATGACTTTATGTACATTTGCGGTTGAGGTCATCGCATATCATGTAGATCCCCAGTCCCTAAACCCTAACCCCTAGGACAGCGACTCGAAGCAACCCCAGGGTTCCCCGGTCATTCCAATTAGAGAGTCCGTTTGTCCCTAACCTCTAAACCCTGACCCCTAAACCCTAAACCCTAGAACCCTAAATCCCGTAAGCCGTGATCTGCCTCTGAGGCAGGAGGATGAAACGGTGCCTCGGCGGTGTTGGGCTTCAGGTGAATGATGAGCGGATTCAGGTGTTGAGTTTTAGGGTTTAGGGTTTAGGGGTCAGGGTTAGGGTTTAGGGGTTAGGGTTTAGGGTTTTAAGGTGTTGGGTTTCGCGTTTTATAAAGGTTTTAGCTTTAGGGGTGGGGGTTCCCGAAGTTAGGACCCTCGGGTTAGGGCCTCTTGTCTGGGGAGGACATAGGATTGTATAAGGTGACATCGAGACTTAGAGGGTTCGGGTTCCAAAAATGAAGGCGCGCCTTGTCTGGGAGTCGACTCAAGAAGGATTATAGAAGATTGGTGCGTATAACGGGGCCTGCTATTTCTGAAAACCCCATATGAAGCCATAATTGCGGGTTTGGGAGTTTGAAGCCTGCGGTCCCCGCAAAGACTTGGAGGGTGCATGCTTGGGGTTTTAGGATATAGGTTTTTGGGGATAGCTTGATGATTTGCCAAACAGATGTGAGGCGGATGTAAATGATTTAAGGGTTCAGGGTTAAGCAGCTTGACAGAATTATGCTGGTCTAGGTACCGCAGTGGCACCCTTTTGCCCTTTTTATTTCGGGGTCTCCTTATGAAAGCTGAACAGCAGGAAAAGGGGTACCCTAGAAATTAATGGGTTACTGGGGAGCCTAGTGTCTATTCACCTCTTCATCAGTCTGCTGTGCGCTGCAGCAGAAGGGAGTTCTTAAAAGCTACCTCCGTAGAATCCTCATTGGGGTCCCCCAGAATCTCTTCATGAGCTCATGTATTGTGAGCATATTAGCTTATTTGGGGATATTATGGTACCCAATATAGACTAAAATTATATCCTTCGTTTGGGTATAGTATTTTATATAAGCAATTCTATCTTACTAGGTCCAACTACCAAACAACATTATGGTGTTTGGGGTCTTAAACCCTAAGCCCTAAAGGATGTAGGGTTGACTGAGATGGCCTCCTGGAGTTAGCTGAACGGTTAGTGGTTCTGATTTTGAGTCTATCCTAATGGTAGGTCTGTGCTTCACTTAAGATCCCAAATTAGGGTTCAGGTTGTAGGGTTTAGGGTTTCTTATTGGGATCAGGATAGGGTATATAGGGTGGTGCAAGGTTCCTACATCCACAGTATGTACCTTAGGAAATGTATGGTTAACAAAAACTTCTGATAAAATGGCTCCCTCTTTAGGACGGTATTGAGGGGGTTTAGAACGTATGCAAGTTGTGCCAAATTTTATAGGGTTCAGGTCAGGGTTCTGAGCGTTCCTGCTTGCAAATGTCCATTTTCACTTTGCCCTCCGGAATTTATGGTCACCTTGGCTTGAGGGTTAAGGGTTGTAGGGTTAGGGGCTTAGGGTCTTTGTCTTTGGGTTTCGGATGCATGGTTCACTATGTTTTTATTTATTTATGTATTTTTCCGGCGGGCTTGCTAAAATGAAGGCAGGGTCATCATCGGAACACTTAGCACTCAACCCTGGAACAGCGCGAGTCCTTTCATGCAGGGGTTCTTGCAATAAGGGTTGGAACAGATCACAGTCCATACTGGGGTCCAATAATTTACGAAAGTACCAGACAAACTGTGAAAAATCAACTTTCCTAAGATTGTCATCCGAAGCCCCCGACACCGAATGCCCTAAGCCCTGAACCCAAAGCCCGGGATCCTGAACACTTAACCGTAAACCCTAAATAGTAGCTTCCATTTTCTTTTCCCTTCTCCTTATATAACCCCTATATAAACCCTAAGCCCTAAACCCTAAACCCAATAAGCCCTAAGCCCTAAACCCTAAACCTTTCGCCAACCCCAACCGAACCCAAGGAGGAGGACCGAGAGGCAGAGCGCCTGCCTGGCGGCTCCTTAGAGACTTGGCGGTAGCAATTGTTGGGGTTTTGGGGGTTGGGGTTTGGGGTTTAGGACTTATAGGGGTTATATAGGGATAATGGAAAAGAACATGGAAGCTACTATTATGGGCTTAGTGTTAGTGTTTAGGGTTTGGGGTTTAAGGTTTAATGTTAGGGTTTAGGGTTAGGTTTTTTTGGTTTAGGGCGGTAGCATTGCTACAGTTTTGCAGTATTACCACTACCGTTGACACTTACCCTCAAGTCATAATCTAGAAGCCAATGGTAAGGAGCATGGACAATTATGTGGCAACAGGGTTCATACAGGGCTTGATACTGTTGAGATAAAACAAAAGCCTGCATGACCTTAGTATATCCAAATACCATAACGACAAAGGTCAGGTTAGGTTGAGGTTACTCAGGGTCCTGCAGGATGTTTGATGTTATTACTTGTATTCTTACTCATGTTGATGTTCTCTCGATACCGGCTTGACTTGTACCATGGTTGCCGTCGTAAGAAGGACAGAAGAAGAAGATTGTATCGTTGATGGAGTGAAGGTTGACTTACCTAGTTGTAAGGTTCCTACAGCCTTTTATTTCGCAGTATTCAAGATGGTGCAGTAGCAGTACGTTAATTACCTTTTCTTAGAGGTAAACCCTAAACCCTTAACCCTAAATCCTAAACCCTAAACCCTAAGCCTCGTTGCTGTGGAGCGGTTTGAAGATTCAGGACTGACAGCATCATCGATGTAATCTCGCGGTCAGCCCGCATTGACTGAAGTAAAGTTGTAGTTTAGGGTTTAGTGTTTAGGGTTTAGGGTAGATGTGTGGGGACTCAGCTAAGTGGCGAGTACATATGGGCCATAGTCTAAACTCCTTGAAGGGGATTATATAGGGGACTACTATAGGGATTCTTAAGGGGGATCCTAGGAGTTTAGATTATAGCTCATATGGCTACAAGGACACGCCATAATGGCTTCGAATCAGAATTATCAACCATTTTCGAAGTCCCAGACCATCCAAGTAGTGGTTCCCTGCGTATGGTTTGTACAAGTCATGGCGTGTTCGGAACTGGGTTGCTGTTAAGGAACTTCAATGAAGTTACTAGAATAAGGAAGCTCAATCGGAAACCCAACTTTTTTTACTATGTACCCATCTTATGGTAATCTGAACGCTAAACCCTAAACGCTTATATACCTATGTTAGGCAACTGAACTTAAAGTTCCTTAACAACAGCCCGTAAAAGAACCTTTTCTTGCCGTAGCTCATCTCCACAAATGTCTTGCAAGCTCCGCGCCCAAATTCAGCAGCCTGAACGATTATTTGTCTTATCCACGTAGAACTCTATATATATGTATATTTATATACATATATATGTACCTATACATGTATATGTATATATATATGTATATGTATAAACGTGTATTACTACATATATATATATATGTATATAATATGTATATGCATATGTGTATGTATATATATATATGTACATATATATATACACATATATATATATGAATACCTACACATATGTACTTATTCTTCGTAGTATGTTATACCCCAAACCTGGTTTTCCACTTTTTAGGCCGCTTCATTACATTCTGCACTTCAGGAACAGCACGACTAGCAAGACCAAAACCCTAAATCCTCGAGTTCCTAATCCCAAAACCCTGAGTTCTTTGAACCTCAAGCCCTAGACCCTAAGCCCTGAACTCCCTGAACCCTCAACCCACCCCAAACCCCCCAAATCCATAATCTCCGCTTTAGGAAGAGCATGAGATCTTGTCTGCGTTGGCTCATCTCTACGAACTCGGAGGGGGTGAGTTAGCTCCGAACCCAAGGCTGTTTGGGGATGGGGAAGGGTTTAGGATTTTGGGGTTTAGGGTTCAGGGGTTTAGGGTTCAGGGGTTTAGGGTTTAGTGTTTAGGTCTTTATGGTTTAGGGTTGTAAGGGATTCTTTAGGGTTTGATATAGGCAGCAGAAGCACAACAAAAAAAAATGACAAGAAAGGAACATCGAAGAGACATGGGAAGCTGGGTTATATAGGGGGGTTGTTTTGGGTTCATTTATGCCCTAAACCCTTGGGGCTTCACAGTCGCTACTGTTGAGAATGTTTCGGGGATGAAAGCATTGCTGAAGCGTTTGGGGGTGTATAATGAGGGACCCAGGAAAACATAATTTCAAAGCCCTAAACCCTAAAACCCTTCAGGGTTTAGGGTTAGGGGCCTAAACCCCCAAAACCCTTGTTTTTAGAACCTAACCCTAAACCCTTGAAAGGTAAATAGTTGTAGGAAAACAGGTAGGTATGCAGAGATCCCAGGACTACAGAGCCACATCAAGTAAGGACCTCTTACTCGGGCCTCATACCTTCAACCTTGGCTTACATACTGTCAACCTTGGCTTACACGCTCTAGAGTTTTAGGGTTCAAGTTTCAAGGATTAAGGGTTTAGGGTTTAAGGATTGAGGGTTTAGGGTTCAAGGATTATGGGTTTAGGGTTTAAGGATTCAGAGTTTAGGGCTGAGGGTTTAGGGTCGGCGGTTTGGGCTTCGGGTTTTGAGGCGCGAGGCAAGTTTTCTTTGGGCCCGCGGTTGGCGAGTCAAGGTTTCGGATTTCGGGTGTTGAGGGTCCTGTGCGTGACGGGATTTAGGGTTTAGGGTCTAGATGTTTGTTGTAATGTAGGGAATGGAGAAATTGAAATGAATCCCTGATAGTAAGTAGCCCCTCTGTAATCTCTCAATCGCATGTTGGTTTCCATTTCCTTTCCATTACTTCATTCCCTGGTGGCCGCGATCAAGAGTAGAGTGGAGTGGAGTTTTCACTTAACCCCCAACGTTTAAGCCTTAAACCCTGAACCCAAAGAGCCCTAAAGGGGCACTCGGTTGATGGGTTTGATAGCACAAGAGCCACATGACCTTAGCATAGTGGAGCACTACAACTGTCAAGATTCAAGGTGCGTGGAGTTGTGTTGGATTTCTGGGGTTTCAACCGTATTAGTTTCGTGGTTGGAGGTAGTGACATGCAGTGTCTCTTCAGTGAGGCTAAATGCCTAGACCCTCCTCCTACCCTCTATTAGGGCCTAAGTACCTACTATTAGGGACCATATATCCCCAATTAAGGGTACACGGAGGGTCGTGGTGAGATGAAGTATTGTTTGGCGGCATGGCGTTTGGTCCAATGGAAGCGCTCTCTGCGCCCCAAACCCCACATCCCAACCTCCAGACCCTGAACCCCAAACCCCAAAAGCCTTCAACTCCAAACCCCAAAGCCATAAACCTCAAGCATAAACCCCAAACCCTAAACCCCAAATTTTGAGATTTGAATACTTCAGGTTGGCCTGGCAGTTTCAGATGTTGGCCAACAGCCGAGCTCGACGCGAAGCTGTGGAAAGCGAAGATGACGGCATTTTGGCTCACTAGGGGCTTGGGGTTTGGGGTTTATGGTTTCGGGTTTAGGGATTAAGGTGTGCGGATTAGGGGTTAGCTCGCAGAGAGGAGTAAGGCATTACGGCTTATGTCTTCGGGAACCTTGAAGAAGAGGCCCTTCATCTACATAGGTCCTTTACACGGGGCTTATAAGAACCCGGGTTTAAGGGCGGCTATAGGGGACATATAAGGTTTAGGGGCTTCAGGGTTTTAAGGGTTTAGGTTTTTGTGATTAAGGCCTCTAACCGTTTGAGTGAGCCTTGTGGCTCAAGATTTCGAATCTAGTGATAGGATTCGGGAAACCGTATGTAAATTCACAAACTCAAGCGCAAGTCAAACGCATGCCTGTGCCGGGATAGAATATTTTCGCCCATTCGTAACTGCATCTCAGACCCAGACAAGGAATTGCATAGAAATCTTACTAGGTCTCAGGAGCTACAGAGGAACCGTACAAGGCGAAAATGAAGAGCTGCATTGTAGTTCCTTTGGGGGCGTGCTCCATCCACACTAGACTCACCCTACTTGCAGGGTCAGGTGGACTTGGTAAGCATACTTATAGGTCTTACAGGCCATAGAATTGGCCAAGACCATCATACCCATGATTACCCAGCTAGTTCCCCCACCGTAAAACCCTAAACCTTAATGCCTGGCCGTAAACCCTGAACCCTAGACCCTAAACCCTAATCCCTAAACCCAAAACCCTAACCTACTCACTAAGTCCCATTGACCCTCCAAGCAACCCCTAAACCCCTAAACGGCCTAACCCTAAGCCCGATGATCACGAAGCCCAGGCTCCCCTTTGGATGAACTGCCGCCGAAGAAAAAAAGAGTTTGCTCTAAGTTTGCACGTGGTTTGGGGTTTAGGTTTATAGGGTTTAGGGTGGTTTGGGGTTTGGGGTTAAGGGTTTGGGGTTATAGGGTCTAGGTGGTTTTGGGGTTTTGGGGGCAGAGTTTTAGGGTTTAAGGGTTTGGAGGTTTTCGTGGCTTGGCGTTTAGGGTTAAGGCTTAAAGGTTAAAGGTTCAGGGTGTAGGGTTTAGGAAGGTTCGACCTGGGAGTTAGTTGCGCGACGTAGCCTCCGACACTGACGTGGAGCCAATTCTTTCTTTCAAGAGGATATACCTGGACCCATAAAGTATGTAGAATTATAGCTTTTTTGGCTGTGTTTAGGGGTGTTGGGCCATTATTTTACATTTTGTTGGAGTTGAGGTAGGGCTTTTAGGGCCTCACATAGGGAAATCCTGGTATCAGTAGGTACGCTCAAGGCATACGCAGGTACAATCCTATAGCCTCTCATAGGTACTTACATAGCGGACACTCGGGTTTCATCATATGCCTACCTGGGCACTAAACCCTAAACCCTAACTGTATGTGTATATATATAAGTATATATATATATATGAACCCTAAACCCTAAACCCTCAATGTGTGTGTATATAAGTATACCAACCCAGTGGCCAAAACCTTTAGATGGAACATCCCAAGCCCGATCCCTAAGCGACCACAAGATTCCTGTCTGGTTACTGCAAGGCTGGTGTAAGGAGTTGAAGGCTTGAGTTTAGGTTGGTTTGAGGGTTTGGGGTTACGATACTTACGTACTGGTTGAGGGCAGGGTGTAGAGCTTAGGATTTAGGGTGGACCTTCTATGGTTTGGCGTTTAGGACACGTTGCGTGGTTTCGGGCTTCATTTCCGAAAGGGCTTCCACCTCCTTCTTATATTGGACATCCCAAACCCTCCCCTAAACCCTAAACCTTATAAACCCTACACCCTAAACCTTAAAACCGTAGAAAAGGTCCGACAAACAAACCTTAAACCCTAAAGCCTGATTAAACTCTATCCAGCTTCAGCCTCCAACAGCTCTCTTTTGGAAGCAGCCGCCTTAGGCTTGCAACCCGCCCGCAATCCCAAACCCTTATAGTCCCCTTTAAGTAGATCGAATATAGCTTTGGTATATTATACGTAAATCCCCATATATCATATACCCCATATTCTATCTACTTAAAGGGGACAATACGCCCCTAAACCCTAAACCCTAAATAGTAGTTTCCATGTTCTTTTCCATTATCCCTATATAACCCCTATAAAGCCCCACTAAACCCTAAACCCTAAACCCTATACCCTAAGCCCTATACCACATATTCTATCTACTTAAGGGGACAAGAACCCCACCACCTCCGACTCCGGACCATAGGCCCTCAGCCCTATAAACCCTAAATGGTTTAGGGGTTTAGGGTTTAGGGTTTAGGGGCTTGGGGGTTTAGGGTTTAGGGTTTAGGGGTTTAGGGTTTAGGGGGACCCTAAGTGTAAAATCTCCAAACAGCACCATGTTGGATCCAAAAAATGGAACCTCCCAATAATCCCCTAGTGTCCCCAATGTACTCACGGAGGTCATTTTGGGGCTGGGTCCATTTTTTGGATCCTACCCGGCTCATTGAGTTACCGTAAACAGGAAACCCCGTTATTCGTGGTAACGTAATTCAGATTCTTTAACAGCAGCCAAGTAGACTCCTGCAACGACATATGAAAGCTTCGTGTCTCAGATGCAAAGAAACCCTAAGGGTCCAAGTACTTAATACTCATATACTTGCCCAGAACCTATACTATAAGTACCATTATCCAAAACCCAAGTACCTGATTATTGGGTACAGGGACCCTCTGGGAAAGCCAATCCATTCCAGGCCCTTTGGCTCGAAAAGCTTGCTCCCAGGTAAAAATGATTGTCGAGAACATGTGTCTGTAAGCCCGAAATCCTAAAACCCGAAACTCTAGACCCATGACGCTTCGCAAAGAAGGTGTTACAAGGTCTAAGTCGCGTTAAAGGCGATGCATATATATATATGTATATTTCTATGTATATACACATCAGTACTTGCACCCTTGTCGCCACAGGTCGTTATGGAGATTGCACGGGCAGTCAAAGCAGAACCCTGGAAATCCAAGTCTATGAGCTTACTTACTTCGGGCCCTGAAGTATACATGAAAGACGGTTGAGGGTTTAGGGGTGTAGGATGTAGGGGTTTGGGGTTTAGTTTGCCCTTTTCGGGTCCCTAGGGTCAAGATTAAGTAGAAGAGCCAACTAGCCAGGTCAAGAAAGTTAGGCAGTCGAAGCAGAGCGCTGTTCCAGATATCTGCGAGTGATGAAGTTCCGGGCAAGCGGGCAGTCTTCTGCTTTCCTTGCAGCTTTTCCACTTCTGATTCCAGCTTCAGCTGAATCTGGTGTGCGTGTGGATCCTACCACACAGAGCTTTGTCGACTCCGCAGGACGAAGTGTTCTCTTCCATGGCATCAATGTAGTGGGCAAGTACTCGCGCAACTGGGTTGTCATTCAGGAACTGCAGCTAAGTTACCTTAATGTGGGTATGTAGTAAATGATGTAGGATAATAGGAGTTTGTTAACAACAGCGGAGGTAAGGAGCAAGAGCTCTCGGACAAGCAGATGGATGTCATGAAGGACCTGGGTTTCAATGTAGCGCGGGTGGGTTTAAGTTGGGACTTGTACGAGACAAAGCCTGGCATCTTCGACGAGACGTACCTGGACTTTGTGGAAGCACAGGCACTTAATCGAGAAACACGGGCTTTTCGTAAATAAGGACCGCGCGAATGTACAACCCTGAATATTTGCGAATACTGTTAGTTAACATTCCCTAAATCTGTATATATATATATGTCCATCTATATACAAATATCTATATATGTATATATATATACAGACCCTATAAACCCTAGATGCTGCACCCTCACTCCTCAACCCAAAAACTTTAACCCTAAACCCTGAAGCCTAACTCCAGAACCCTTACCTAGACCCCTCAAATATGCAAAATAATAACCATAAACCCATAATAACAGCCCTAAGGGCCAGTATTTTACATACTTTTGGGGTCCAGGTAGACCCTAAACCTTAAATCCTGAACCCTAAACCCCAAACCCTAAATCCTAAAGCCTTAACCCTACCCATTATTTTACATACTTTTTGGGGGTCCAGGGAGAGCCACAGGTGAATGCATTGGGAAGTCGGGGCATTCTCTCTTTCCTGGACATGCACCAGGACCCAGGATTTAGGATTGTATGGTTTAGCATTGAGGGATTAGGATTTAAGGGTGTGGGGTACAGGGCTTCAGGGTTTTAGAGTTCAAGGTTTTGACCCAACACCCTTTAGGGTTTAGGGATGAATACCTAGGGTCCCGGCCCAAATTTGATGGTTTCAGTAACCAAAAACCATTGAGATTATGGCATTGGGTATTTGAGACCATTAGATACATTGGGGTACTTGGGCTCGTAGGGGCAGGCAAGTTCAGACAGCACGCGTACTTCCACCATATAACTCCTTTCTACACCTTCTTATGTACCTGGACCCCTAAAGTATATGTAGAATTATAGCCTTTTGGGCTGTTGTTAAGGGTGTAGGGCCATTATTTTACATACTTTTGGAAGCATTGGAAGCTCCCCTCCAGAACTCCTCCTGCGCAGGACCTTCTGGCCAAACAGTACCTAGGTACCCCAGTAGTACCCTTTTGCCCCCTTTTCATTTTGGGGTCTCCTTTTAAAATTGAACAGTACGAAAAAGGGTACCCTTATTACTAATGGGTTACTGGGGAACCTAGGTACTGTGGACATGGGCTGCCTGAGTGGCACATGTGGCCAACGGATTCAGATAACTTCCACAGAAATGGCCAATGGGCATTTCCCAAACCTGTGGCCGAACCGAAGTATGGTCCCAATGATCCCTAGCAGAGTTCAGGATTCAGGGTTTGGGTTTAGGGTTTAGTGTGCAGGGTTTGAGGTTCACGCTTCAGGGTTTTGGGGTTGGCGTTTAGGATGGTTTAGGGTCCTATAAGCATCACCTTTTCTGAGCAACACAAAGCCGAGCATGTCCAATGACTAGGTTATGGGAAGGCCCTAGATGCTGGACATATACCTGAGGATACTTATTCGGGGCCGTATGGCCGGATCAGCAATTGCGGTGAAGCGGAGTCCGGCAAGATCGGGTGGGCTGGGATCTACCTGACTCGTGCCCTCTCCAACGCAGCCCAGCTACCCGGGCAAAACTGTAACATCCACATATTACTTATATATCCTTTAATAGAGGGTAAATTTGTTCTGCTCCTCTTGGGTCAGGTATGTTGTAAGAAGAAGAAACGAGTTCTCCCCCTAAACTCTAAACCCGGTGGTTTCTATTTTCTGGTCCATTCTTTCATTTTCTGCTGAAGCTGATTTGTTTTAACTTGATTTTATCACTGGACCCTAAACAACCTAATGATAAAACCCGAGAGCCTACGCCTAAACCCTAAACTTTCAACCCTGAACCCTAAGCCCTAAATCCTAAACCCTAAACCTTAACCTGGGTGATTAAGGGGGATACTACCTCAACCCCAAAAGTATGTAAAATAATAGCCCTGAACCCCTAATAACAGCCATAAAGGCCATTATTTAACATACTTTTGGGGTCCAGGTAAACTCTAAACCCTAAACCCTAAATCCTAAACCTGGACTTCAGTCACCTAGGCTTCTCTACAAGAATGACCCAGGGAGGCTCGATGCCTTCGCCGACTTCTGGCGCAAGGTTGCGCGCAGGTTCCGGAGCAACCGGTACCTAGGTGGCAACTTGGGATAACAGGGTTTATGAGCTTAGGACTTAGGGTCTAAGAGGTGGAGTTTAGGATGTAAGGTTTGGAATTTAGCGGCAAAGATTTGGAGTTTAGGATTTGAGGTTCAGGGTTTGGGTCGCAATTTGAGATAACGTCCCTTACTAGCGACCGTCCACCACCGTAACACCATAAATACTCTTCAACTCTGGATAGTTCTGAACTTTTCTTGCTGCCAGTAAACCTTTCAGTTGTATCTGAAACTCCTGAAGCCTTCTGCCCTTTGAATTAGGATAGTTGCGAGTTTTCGTTACCATTGACATGGTAATTACCCATTACTACTGTTTAAACTAAAATTCCTGCGTTACCTTAGTATACTACAGTCTCATAGTTCCCAAGGTATATGGTGCTTAGGGTCATGCAGGATTTGTAGTATCAATCTTATCAACCCAAACCCCAACCCCTAAGCCCCTAAACCCTAAACCCCAATCCTAAACCCCAACCCCGAAACCCTAAACCCTAAACCCTAAACTGCAGCATTCATCCCACGGTTGGTTGCCAAGTTCTGCAGATTCGAATGATCTCGCCTGTTGTTAAGCCACATGAACCACAATCTAAACCCCTTAAAGGGAGGTTATATAGGGGAGTATATATGGAGCACTACTATAGGGTTTATGAGGAGGGATTTTAGGAGTTGAGACTATAGCTCAAATGACGTATCACATGCAGCACCCCTAAAGGAGTGACTTCAGCTGGCTGAATTTCCCTAAACCCCATATGATCACCGTTGGTGAACTTGACTAGAAACCTATGTTGCTTACACGCTGCATGCAAAAGCCCCAACCCAAAAGATAAACCATAAAGGGTTTAGGGTTTGGGGCTTAGGGTTTAAGGTTTAGTGTACGATCGAGAAGCTTTCATTTTTCTGATTCGTTCAGCCCCTACTGGCTACCAGTAAGTTGCAGCACAGCCCGGGTGAATTCTAAGCTTTGAACCCAATTCCTGGAGCCATAAGATTTACCCCAAACCGAGAGCCCTGCCCTTCAAGTACAAACCCTAAACTCTAAACCCTAAAGCCTAAACACCCTTGAAGCACAGCACAGGTATGTCTTAGCCTATGAGCTCATCAACGAGCCTTGGTTAGGCGATGTCTTTGCAGATCCCTCTCTCCTGATTCCTTCTAAGGCCGACAAGGTGAGACGTTCTCAAAAAAAAGAGCACGGACCGCAAACCCTAAGCCATAACCCCTAAGCCGCAAACTCTGAATTCCTAAGCTCTAAACCCATAAGACCCTAAACTCCAAACCCTTGACCTAAGAAACACCAGGTTCTTCTGGAAGCCTTCTATGAGAGGCTGCACACAGCAATTCGTGCGGAAGACGCCGACCTGACCACAGAGTATGTTGTATTTCAGAATTTCAGGGTCAACGTTGCGCATGTGTGTTTAGGGTTTTGGGTTCTGATGCGCTGTGCCAAATTAAGGAATACAAAGCTAGCTAGAAGTCATGCTAGTATCTGAATAAAGAGCCAAATCGAGCTTTTCTGTATGATTCAAGCCTATACCCTGTAGCTAGGGAAAGTTCAGTAAGTAGCAGTCAACCTATGTTTGTACAGTATGGAATCCAGTATACTTGAATCCAACGGCTTACCTTCGTGAAAGACCTCGGTCACTATAAGCTCTACATCCGATGTTTTCCCTAAACTTTACACCCTATAAAATCCTAGGTGTCTCTCTATATCCTTAGAAATACCTAGATATTCCTACATACTCTTCCGTGAAAGCTTACATTTCTCTATAAAGCTCTATGCAGAATCCCTATATCCCTAAACCTTAAAC
>CAJNIZ010045501.1:0-18489 GCA_905231905.1 Symbiodinium pilosum
TAGGGCTTAAGGTTTAAGGCTCAGGAGGAGGACTATTAGGTAATGTCCTTGCGTCATGATCCCGGGGTCCAGGGTTTGCCTGAAACCCCAATCCTCTACAGCTTTATGAGTTAGGTGGACCCCCACCCTAGCATAGTGACTATTTCCTATTATACCAATTTTACAAGGTGGGGGGGGGGGGGCACCTAGTGACCTAGTGTATGAATTATACCTGATCATGAAGGGGTAATTTCTACTAAGCTGTAGGTTGCTGGGTCTACAGGCGTAGGGATTAGGGTTAACCCTAAACCCAAAATCCTGTAAGCGTACTCGAGGCTGGCCGATCCCTGTAACAGCTCGACGGATTCAATGCCTTCCCTAGCCGCAGTGATCGATAGTCTCTAGAGTACCATTATACAGTAGTAAGGGGAGTAGGATTGTTAGGAGCTGGGAGTACTAGTATCGTTGGGAAGGGAGTGCTTAATTGAGTGAGCCAGGGTTGTTAGCTCATGACATGGGCTGTGACTGCGACATATCCTGCTTGTCTTTCCTTGGTGAGCCTCGGCGCCCTCAACCAAGCTTCGGAGGATTCTATTACTGTTCCTCATGATGCCGGTGGCAAACAGGAGCAGTACCTAAGCGAGTAATTGGATTTTTCAGAGGAATCCATCACTGTTCCTCATGACTCCGGTGGCGAAGAGGAATAATACATAAGCGAGTAGTTCGGTTTTTGTAGAGAATTCTATCGCTGTTCCTCATGATTCCGGTGGCGAACAGGAGTAATACCTAGGTGAATGGTTTGTTTGGCGGTTGAATAAAGTAGGACTACATTCCTCTGATAGAATACTATACCCATAAGGAGTGCCTAAACCTACTCTCTCTTGGGGACTCTAGCATCCCCACAAGAAAGCATTATCCAAATGGTTGGACCCTAAGCCCTACACCCTCAGAGGTTTCCATTTTCTTTTCCATTGTCCGCATATAACCCCAATATACTGGAGTAGTTTTCATTTTCTTTTCCATTATCCCAATATAACCCCCATATGACCCGTATATAAGCCAATATGTTAGTTTTCATTTCTTTTCCATCATCCCAATATAACCCCATATGACCCCTACATAATCCAACATAGTAGTTTCCATTTTCTTTTCCATCATCCCAAAAAAAGGGGGGGCCCTTGGCGCTGCAAAGCCGGGCTAGGGCTAGGCGCGCAGTGAGTCACAGCACCGGCGAGATCGCAGTTTGCACGGCCCCTCTCCTGGAGAAGAAGGCGTGGATTTTAAGAGCTTCTCAATGTTCTGAGTTCTGGCAACCCCAAACCCTAAACCCACTAAACCCTAAAGCCTAAACCCCAGTCATTGCCAGGAATGTACCTTGCAGGCAAGTCAGGAATTTAAATGGGAGCTTCAGAAGATTAGAGCCGCGCCCCGCCCCCTACATACCCTAAGCTACTCTTTAGGGTTTAGGGGAATTTGACAAAGGAATTCCTGGCTAGGCTTCTAATGTCAGACTCGTGACCCCAACCCCAAGCCCTACACATAGGAATCCGCAAAGAAGAAAGGCCTACAACCCTCGCAGGACAACCCAATAATTTCAGGGTTCTAATAATCGCCTCTCGTAATAATAAGGCCCCCCCAACCCGTTAATAATGAATAATACCAGCATGACATGAGGGGAATTTTACTGTTTCTTAGTAAGGGGGGAGGAGGTTCATTATCAGAGGAAGGGATCACCCAACTCTCGGGTAGTTTAGTTTAGATTCAAGAGCCCAAGAGGGGTAAGGGAAAAGAACACGCAAACCACGATATATACATATGTGTATACATATATATATATATGTGTGAATTAGGGTCCGCCCCAACCATTTCGAAAATGTTTTGTAACCTTAAGAGCCTCAAGGGTTATTTGCACGCGAAATCAACATGTGCGGCACTTGGATTCTTAGGGTTCAGGAAGCTTGGACAACAAGGCACACAAGAATTCTGCAGCGTTTTCGTTCTAAGTTACCTGCGTTATGCAAGTGCTCATGAATTTCGCTGTGTTTTCATACCTCTACCCCTGCATGTATCTCAAGTTTGGTGTGTAGGCAATGACCCTAAACCCTAAAGCCTAACTATACTGTTTGAGAAACAGCCGGATCTGGATGTCGTAGCCATTGCATGCGTCAACTCTGAGCTGAACATCTACCAGCGACCAAACTTTCTCTATTCAAAGCCCTGCTCAGCTCTATGACCTCTCAAAACCCTAAACCCTACAGCCGCCCTGAAGTAGACAGAATATAGGGTATATGGGGATCTTACCATAATATACCCAAAGCCATATTCTATCTACTTAAGGGGACTATAATTCCTAAACCCCAGCAAGTCAACGCAGAGCATCTGCGTGGCCTCAACCCCCAGTCCCAACAATGCCTTGGGTGGGGTACTGCCCCCACTCAGTAACAAATCATATTGGGGGGTAATCTGCTAGGGTTTAGGGTTTAGGGGGAACGCAAAGGGCTATATCTATTTATTGTACATTGAGAACAGACATAGGGGTACTATTCTGGGCTATATGTATATATATACACACACGAAATTCTGCAGGCAGTGTCAAGGGCTATGTGATCCCCTATATACTCCGCACTTAAGGAGTTTAGACTGTAACTCACATCAGCCCACCCTAAACCCTAAACCCTTAAGCTTACTTCAGCCCAGCCCAACCCCTGGCAGATCTCCACAGGGGAGAAGCTCCGCACGTAGGAAGGCACCCAGGCCTGGGAATTCCCTTGCTGGTTGTCAGTGTAGAGTTGAGGGGTTTAGGGGTTAAAGGTTTGGGGGGTTAGGTTTCGCGGGTTTGTGTTTAGGGGTGGAGGGTTTAGGGTCTGGGTTGAGGCTTTAGGAAAGAAAAATGGAACCTACCATGCAGGATAACCTTGGGGCTGCTGTAGGAATCCATGCCTCCAGCAAGCAGCAAGTTCAGTGGTGGGCTTCTGGTTCACTTGTGGGAGCTCGGTTTTCTTGGGTTTGGGTCGGGAACAGGTTCTCTGGGAGGTGGATAGAAAATGGGGAAGGCTTGGCAACTTAGCAATCGCAACTGCAACATTTATGCTACCAGCAATGGCTTCGAAGGGCGGGGGCTTTTTTTGGGAGATGCCCAAGAGGAGAACTCAGGGTTCAAATCGGGCCTTTAATTTCGTAATATGCCATGTAGTTACTCTTGTCTTTCTTTTTTCTTGGGCTCTGAAACCCTTGAAATTTGAGTACCCGGACCAAATTTGAAGCTTTTGTGTTATTCCTAACTTGCGGGTTTAGGGTTTAGGGCTGGACAAATGCTATTTGCAGCTTGGCCACATGAGCATGCTCGTTCACGTAGAGGTTGACATAGTGATTGATCCTGCATCACCGCAACAGCCCACATTGGCTTTGAGCAAAATACCAAAGGGGTGCCTAAATATTCAACAATACAAATATTGAAGTCTGTATGAGGTACCCAAAACAGGTATCATGCAGAGAATCTATGACCAGAATGCTGGTAGTTGTCTTTCTGTAAACCATTCAAAAGCCACAAGTTTCCATTTGTTTCTCCGTGTTCCTTTCCATTTGATTTTCCATTATTACCCCCAGTCCCCAGTATGGTAATGCTTCAGGCCCCTGCATACCCTAAATTGAAGAAACCCTAAACCCTAAACCCTGTATACCCTAAATTGAAGCCCTGGAACCTAACCCGCGTAAATTAAGCTCCGGCTCACCAGGTGGGGGCATCCCTGGATATGCGGCTCAGGGCTCTTTGTGTAAAGGCTCCCGGCATGCAGAGTAATATCCTACTATTTCATATGTAGTTTCCCAAAACTAGGGGTACCTTTTTTAGGGTCTCCAGCATAAGGGTTATAGTATGTCTGCATTGGAGCCTCCCTATTTAAGGCAAGTATCATGAATATGAACTTACAAATTGAAATCTACAGATGGACATCACGCTCGTCACGCAGTGGTCACAAATTGCCAGGTCCCAAAGAAATTCGGCAGCAGGAAGTCTAGGAATGTCGTGGTACAACAAGAGCTTTGAGATAATGTAAGGCGACACCGGAAGCTATCTGACATCTAAGGCCGTAGCAGCTATCATGGAAACTGCGTGGAATGCTGTGAATACTAACCAAGTCCTTATCCTAAACTCAGCTGCTGAGTTTTCCAGGCCCAAGAAATCTACGCTGCTCATAGCAGAGGAGCGTAGCACACGGCGGTAGTGTGGTCGTGGGCGTCCTAATATCTCCTAGGACGAAAGCCCTCTTCACACAGACCCCTGTTTGTCAGCCCCAACAAGCTAGCAGAAAGGTGCCATCGTGAGCGACAACAAATAGCAACAACTTTCGATCTTCAGAAAGCTCCTGTGTGCCACCATGGTGGACATTTCAGACGTCTGGAAAGTGACGCCGATTTCAACCACGGCGTTCAGGGAGCGCCCCAGATTCACCAGACTCCCCTCGCGAGGGATGAGGGTCTAGGGTTTAGGGCAGGGATAGCAGTAGATGGGAATAGTGCGAAGATATAGGGTTTACCTTGCTAAGTGTTAGTAGGGGACAGGGGGAATATGTGATACAGGGTTTATGTAGGATTCTATTCCCGTATTCTCAGCTAGCCACCACGAAGTTTATGGATAGCCTTCAGGCACCTAGACGGACCATTGCCCAGAAATGTGTGTCGCATGAGGACTGTACGGGGACGCACGCTGTTCCGGTAGTTTCGGGTCCCCATCTTTGGTGCCTACTCATGTGGGAGTCTAGAGCCGAAACGTTTCCAAAGGACACCGTCCTGGGCTTCATGCAAACCCATCCTTAGTAGCCTCACCCACCGCATGTTGCATCGGCAGATGGCTGAAAAAATGCCTCTGTATGGAAGCACGCGCAGCCTCGTTGTACAAGGCGTTGTTCTTCAGGTAAATGCAGTGATTGGAATAATCACGAGCCTCTGTGCTCATGATGTTGATCCTTAGCCCGGAACAAGAGGATTTAGATCAGGCTACCCCGATCTTACTCATAGCGGCTACATGGGATGTTGGTGTTTACAATAAGACTACCTATATATGTACGTGGATCTACCGTGCTAAGGGGCCGCTATTTCTGGATGGAAGACCACCCATGGTTTAGGGACATGGTAGCTGTTAAAGATCATGTAGCATTTGTGCGGGGAATAAGATCTTGAGCCTAACAACTACCCACACGGCTTGCCGGAGCATGATCTCCCCAAAACGTTGCCTGATATCCGTCATGTCAGCAGGCCATACATGGACGCTTGAGGTCCAAGTGCCCAAGCACTATACTTGGGCCCCGGAGCATTCGCATAGGCCCCCCTGTGAGCGAAAAGTGTGTACTCTTGGTACTTGGACCTTCAGGGCCACACGCCGGCAAAGGCTTTGGCAAGCAAGCGGCTTCTGTATGGTGTAAATCCTCAGGGTGTCACCATCGCCCAACTGTATTCGATCACCGACGTCGTAGGGGTGCATCACCAGCAGCCTCACTTCTGAAACATGGGAGACCAGTCACGCTGCAAACACACACACAACTTAAAGATAAAGTGGCACAATGAAGCAGAACTCTTAGCTCTATTGCTAGCCCCAATGAACCGCTGAAGTCTTGCATCTACTAAGCCATGGGACATGTATCAAAACAATCTCCGAACGTAATCCTTGGGAAGGACTCCTGCAATCTCCTTACACTTGCATATCATCTCCAGGATTTCCAAGGGCCTCCTGTTTTGCCCCCGCCCTGCAATAGTGGTACACTAGGACTATAGTAGGACCCTAGTATAATCCCTATTATCACTTATAGTCACTGTTACTGGGTGGGGGGTCCACCTAACTTATCCCTCAGACGTCCAAAGGCTTCTGCTGGCAGAGCAGGCAGCAGCACCACGCTTTCAAAGATCTCCTTCAGAAGGTTACCGAAGATGAAAGAGAGGCCCAGGGCCACGGTGGACAAACTGATGCAAAGAGTTCGCAGTACCTTTAAGGGGTTTAGGGGTTTGTTGGGTTTAGGAGATTTAGAGGTTTGGGCTTCCGGAAAGATAAATTGCTGCAGGTCTTTTGGGGTTCGGTGGGGTTGCTACATGGGGCATGCGAGAAACCTTAAACAACCCCAAAACGCGTATAACCTGAGTTTGAACGACAAGTAGCACGAAGCCCCCAGGTCCTCACAATGGGGAACTTCCATAATGGCTCTAGTAGTGTAGATTTCTCGGAACCTCCAACGGGGGGTTCTCAGAGGGTGTGGGCTTATCCGGCGTGCCCCTACCTGCAAATCTTACATGGTAATTTCGGTAAATAGGGTCATCCTAATATAGACCCCAATATACTAGAAGACTATAATCCTTATTAAGGGGACCCTCAGAAGAGTACCCCTAATCTTGGGAAGCCCAAATCACATAACCCCTATATGAAGCCAGTTTCCATTTCATGTTCCACTTTCCCTCTTCATTTGATTCTCCATTATTGGGTCCAATACCCCTAGACCCTAAACCCTAAGCCCTATTGGGAGGCTCCCAAAGGCTCAAGCCTGAAGCCCGAAGCGGCCTCCGCAGGAAAGAATGTGCCGAGGATGATTACAACCGAAAGCAGAAACTGGACCTGTAGGCATTTGAGCCAGTCTAAATTCCTATCATCCACCCTAAGAACCCACAAAAAAATAACATCCTTTGAGGAGCTTCGACTATGGCGAATTCAGGGTGTAGGGTTTGTTCTGAGGGGTTTTGGGCTTGAGATTTAAGACTGCCATCGGGTAGAGGGTTTAGGGCTATGCTCAAGGTCTTGTGTCAGAGTGGGATGGTAAGGCGGCCGTGAAGAGATTGCATTGTGGCTTCTGGAGGGTGTGGGGGGGGCATATGACGCGGAAACGTACTTGGAGGGTTCCAGTACGTAGCACAAGGCCGTGAATATACATATCATATCAATATAATTTTGAAGTCTATTTGAGGCACCCTATACCATTCTTGAGCACAGTACAACCAGTATAGAAGTAACCGTCATGCTCTACAGTAGCCCACCAGTGTCTGCATCTGGGATGGATATTGGGATTCTGGGTGCGCATGCAAAGTCCAGGGTGACTAAACTCGTAGTGTTGCATGTGTGCAACTGGAGTTACAGAAGCCGAGCACACTGAACTCTACTCACTATCTACATAACAATGGGTAGCTTTCTACTGGTCGAGGACGGCGCAGCAAGCAAAGCATACAATCTTGTTGTAGTAGCTTAACGAAATACTGAAAGGCACGCATGGGACGTCTTGCTTTCTCTAGCTCCTGACATGCTTGATGAACCAGTAACTCTTATCTCCAGGCTAATGTTAAAACATGCGTAAGCCGTACGCTGATATCTGCAAGAGCCCCCCAAATCTTCAGGTCCCGTCAAAACGTCACCTTTAAAGGCAGCAGAATGAAAAGGCTGTCTGTAAGAACTTGCTTTTTCAGGCAGCCATCCTTCTGAGTTGTTTTAGATTGTAGCTTCGTAGCTTTTGAAGGGGAGCACTAGTGATAACGAATAGTCATACAAAATAACAATTGCGAAAAATCATAACGCCCTAGCTCGAATTGCCTTTATTTCTGCTGCAAGGAAATTTCTGGGGACAGCCCGTGGCACTCCTACGTGTCTGAACTCCTCCGAAAGTCCTTGCCTGTAGCTGCCACACAGTTCCAACCAGGCCCACGTAAGCTTTAGAAAGCGAAGTCAGGCTCCTCAGACTATGGTACTCGGTCGTAGTCTTTCAACTCCTGACTTGAAGCTAAATGTTGAAAGTCTGAAAATAAGGAGTTTTCGAAGCGTTACAATTAGGATTGGGGATTATGCAAGGGGTACAATCGAGATCCACCCTGAGATTCCAAACCTTTAGGTGGGGGTCTCCAAAAAGCAGGGGTCTCTTTTGGAGCTCCTGTAAAAATCTGATATTTCGGGGCCTCTACTGGGCCCAAACCCTAAGCCCTAAACCATCCCAAATCCGGCAACTTGAGCACAGGACCACGGAGATGACGTTGCTGAAGACCAACCAGATAGCTGCGTAGTCCTTTACCTTGCCGAACCCTAAGGGTCCATGTACCCAATAATTAGGTACTTGGGTTTTGGGTAATAATGATTTTAGTGCAAGTTTTGGGCAAGTATATGATTATTATGTACTTGGACCCTTAGGGGAATGGCTAAGGAAACACCGCCTGGTTGGTCTGCTACCTTGTAAGGCTTTAGGGTTTAGCGTTTGGTAATCTTGGACGATAGTTCGCGGGTTTAGGGTCCCCAAACCCCAACCTCAACACTATACAGTGTCGGGGAATTCTATACTTGGATAGGCAGCCACTGAGCTCCGGATCTCAAGGAGGTTACAGAGGGGGTTTGGGGGTTTGAGGGCTTGGGGTACCCTAAACCGTCATGGATCCCTGCCTTTTGCAAACCTTTTCTGGCCTTCTTATAATTGGGGTACCCTTAAAAAAAGGGGTCCGTCGTGTAGTCAATAGGGGCCATAAAGGGGAGCACAACTTCTAGTATAGCCTCGATGAAAAATCACCGGCTAAAGGCCCTTAAACATCAATTCCTGAAACCTAAACCCACACGGTAGCTTACTGGTGCTGAAGGGGGTGTGGAGCAGTGGATGCCCATAATGAGTAATTTCAAACTATCAACCATTAATAATACACGGGATGAAAATATGAGATATGCCCGCCGGAAGAAGTCAGGAAGACTACTTTTCCTTCAAGTTAGGAGCCCGAAAACCTACAAACAAGTTCCATCGGCAATAGTGTAAAGGAGTGCCAAGAAAAAACTCTGCGCCCGAGACTATAGTCCCCCTTAAGTAGATAGAATATAGGGTATATGGGGATCTTATTATAGTATACCCAAAGCCATATTCTATCTACTTAAGGGGGACTATATCCCTATGTTTAAAGATTTGCTTCTACTTGTACTCCTAATAATACTGGCCGCACCCTGGTTCGTTATTGCGAATCAACTCTCCTAAAAGCAAAGACGCAAGGCAAGTTCTGGGGGGGGGGAAGTCTATTGCCAGCTGAACATTAATCTCCATAATGCCTAGACTCCAGCCCCAAGCACCAGCAAGGCCACTAGCAAGAGCAAGAGACTGTGGCGGCAATCATATGGAAGCGCTCGAAGGCTCCTGGACAGGGAATCCCCAAGACAACGCTTCCGCAAAGAAGGAAAATCTAAAATCAGCTGGCCAAGTACTGCAGAATCTGAATTCTTTGCATGCATCATCCAAGGATTCACCCCTGCCACTTTCTACTAATCTCAGAACCTCAAATTAAGTAAGGCAATGCGGGATCATTTTCTGTATAGACCGAAATTCAGTGTCAGGTCGAGTGAGGTTGGGTCACTATAATTTGCTTAAGCCAAAATTCACATATGAGCTATAATCAAATTAAACTTCTAGTCTCCCCCTTAATAACTCCCATGATACTCCCCAATATAACCTCCTTAAAGAATTTAGACCATTGCTCATATCATCTCTCCAAGCGCAAGGCAGGACGAAACACGGAGTTTGACTGGGAGTTTCCCACAAGCAGGCCCCCCCATAAAACATCATCACCCCCAAAAGAGAAACCAATAACTCTCGGAAGCTCCCAGTTTAGGGTTTAGGGGGTTGTTAGAACACAGGGGACTGCCACAGGTTGAAGACGTCTCCTTGACACCACCAATCTCTGATCCTCAGGTGCCTGAAGCAACCCAAACCTAAAGCCCAAACCCTTCAAATTCAAACCTCGTTGGGTGCCACAAGTAATCACCCCAACAACTGACGCAGACATCTTCTTTTCATGTGCGATGCAGCCTAAGTCTATTTTGCACCTCAAGGTTTGTACCCTACTCACCCCGGGCCATTGTCCATGGTTTGGGAATCCAACCAATCTGCAGGGCACAAACCCTTCAAGGATTCGAAGGAAACTCCCTGATAACTTCCTGCCCCGAAGTGGGAAGCACTAGACTCATTGGCCCGTCGTGCAAGGTTTAAGGAAAGCATGTACCCACTCAAACCTTAAATGAAATCATCCAAAAAATCGAAACAAACTTATACCGCGAACATCCTAGAACCCCAGTGTAAACCCATAACCAAGAGCCCCTAACATCCTGAAACGCTCCAAACAAACACAGAAATCTAAGCTTGAGCTCTGCCTGAATCCCAAACATTGTAGAAACAGAGCTCTCCTCTTTTGAGGCCCCGTGGGTTTAGGGTTTAATCATTTAGGGATTTTTGGCCCTTTGATAGCTCATGGGATGGGCCCTTGGGCGACAACCTACAAACCTCTGAGGCCCAGGTATTAAGCAGTCCTCGTACAGCGGAGGTGAAATCAGGTTCGTAGACCTGGCCGTCACTTTACTTGCCGGTGGTTTAAATGGGGGTTGTTCTCAAAATTATGGGCCCCCTTCTGGCTATAGATTCTATTACGGCACCTAATGTATAGGGGTACCAAATGGGACCTGAATATTGGGAACTACCCTAAACCCCCCTAGACCCTATACACCCCTATTAAACCCCTACGTCCCCTTTAAAGGTACCGAAATGGGACTTTAATTTGGGAACTCCCCGAAACCCCAAAACCCTATATACCCGTACATAATCCCTACATCCCCCTTGAAAGGTACCAAAATGCGACCTTAATTTTGGGAACTACCCTAAACCCCAAACCCTATATACCCCTATATAACCCCTTTAAAGGTACCAACATGGAACCTTAATTTTGGGAACTACCCGTATTAGGCTTAGGGTTTAGGATCCCGAATGGCTCAATTTTTTTTTCGGATTTGGTGTTTGTCGAGGTGGCACGGGGACTGCTACTGGCAGTTCATATTGATATGACATTCGTGATTATACCCACATTTACCTTAAAGAACGAGAGCGCAAGTGTAGTATGGGTAGAAAGCATTATTTCATAAAGGGATATTTATTTGAACCACGTGTAATTTGATTCTTATTGAAAGAGATGTCCAAACCACCATTTCGGGCATTATTCTCCGCGGGCCGACGCAACATGGACACAGATCTCTCCAGGGTGGTATTGATGCAGAGCAACCATGACATAGGGCTCGCTGGTGGTTGAGGGGGATGTGGGGAATAGAAGAGAGCGTGAAAACTACACAATGGTTTAGGGTTTAGGGTCGTATGAGGGAGCGTGGAAAGGAATCAGCCGACGACTGGCTTGGTCACGTGTTGGATGGTCAAAGGAAACAGAAAACCTCCCCTCCCTCTTCTTACTGGGGGTTAGTAGGGAAGAAGGCAATATAATCCCTGTAGTCGCTATTTCATATATCATATGTTCCCTTATACCCTACTAACCGCCGGTAAATCTTCCAAGCAGCAATAAAAGGTGGGGAGGGTGACCCGACTGCGCTTTCCTGCAACCCTCGGACGGGAACCTGTTCGTTACAGCGACCCTCATGAGTCTCTGAGGTAAATATGGCTACGAAGATCTGAGATGCATATATACACATGTATTATAAAGATGTACTGTATGTATGGAGATATGTATATATATATATTCAAAAGAGACAGAGAGAGCGCTGGCATCTCATCAGCGCATTTGCGGCGAATCCTGTGATGCAAGTGCTAGATCCGAATGGCGTTTGCAGATGGCCACACTTCCAACTTCTCAAACAAGCCTACGTCTCAGTACACGCCTTATGAAGTGGGTACCGCATTCCGATACCGATCCCGGCATGTTCTAAGTGTAGACATACTATACTCGTAGCGATGTCCCTATACTTGACTGTTTAGGTTTGGGGGCATTAGCCAGAGTATGACTCGTATCCACTATCTTGCCTACAAATCATTCATACGTCTCTATACTACCGCCCCCCTGTCCCTCCCAGATACGGTAAAATTGGCCAATTGATTACGGGGGGAAACCCAATAGGATCAGATGGGAACTCATGATTGAAACTCTGCAAAACGGAGCTGGGAGGCCTGTCCAGAACCGCTGCGTCCCGTCAGCAACTGCCAGGATCAGGATTCAGGGAGGGGTGGACAGGAAGTACCTGGACCTTGTATGTCCTTCCCCGAAACCTTAAACCCTAAACCCTAAACCCTTAACAAGTAACTTGTAGAGCCGGTTCCCAAAATGTAGGACATCCAGGCTCCCAGGGTAGGGTTTATGGGGTATATGCTTACTGAGTATCACTGAGATGGGGGGTCCACCTACGCTGTAAGAGCTATAGTCTAAACTCCTAGAATATCCCTTACTAACCCCTATAATACTCCACTACATCATCCCCTATACAACCCGTCTTTAAATTTGTAGACTGTAGTTCATATGGCTATGGACTGGAGTTCAGGAGTGGGTCGTAATGGGTTTTGCGGCTTGCAAAGGTTTAGGGTCTATAGGCCCTCAAAAAGCATTACAGGAACCACATCACACAGGGGACCAGCAAAGGGATCCGAACTCTAGTTTTGAAGCCTAAAACGACGCCATTTGGGGCTACTTTCTTTGGAAACCGTCATTTAATGGAAGTTTGGGGTGAGGTCGTTACTACTATGTGCCAATGTGTCAAGACGTTGCAGCCCACAACGATGCATAACATTCCTTGGGTCTTGATGTTTGCGTTTCCCGCCCCTGGTGACAAAACCCACAAGCACCTCCCGAGAAACTCCAATCCGTTGCGGGCTTGGGGTGAACCCTAAACACTAAGCGCTAAACCTATATAGGTTGTCAACTTGCAAGCATTCATTGCTAAGAGTGAGTCTGCGCATATCAGAACTGTCTTGCGAGGATATTATGTGATGATCCTCGTGCACGCCCATCCCTGGAACTGTTTGAAGGGCAAATTGGAGCACTGCTTCTATCCTGGCCTCGTGTTTTCCAAAGGCTTGCACAGTATCAACATCACCAATAAATCAGCTGCTAAGCCCTCGATGTTTCGGACACCTACTACTGGCCTGCCATGTCATGTTGGCATCGTCCTGCAATCAGCTTGTATATGAAGAGGTTCTCTTACAAAAAAGTAGGAGACTTCGAATACACACATGCACACACACACACATATATATATATATATTGCCAAAGCACCACCTGGTAATGCAGGTTCGTTCCAAGATTAGATCTATGCTGAGGCTAGGATCCTACTTAGACAGTCAGAGGGGTTTAATAGGTAGATTTATCATGCAGGATGCCTGGGGCCATTTCAAGGGTTACAAGGATCATGAAGTATGCTGTTTGAGACCCCTGGACCTTCCAAATCGTTTCGATGAATAATATTGACAAATAACCTGGCCATCTTAAAGATTTCATGGGGGTATTCGGGACTTCAGAGCTTCGTAGACGCTGCTGCTGAATCTCCTGGCCCTCCAAAGGGCTAAACTGCACGTTATAGTAGAGTTACACATGCACATATATATATATATACATACATCCTGACAACTTAACCGACAACCATTCACAACCCCACCTGAACCCCAAATGTATGTAGAATAATGGCCTTCTGGGCTATGCTTAGGGGTTTTCAGCTACTAGCTTTTTACCTTAAGCTGCATCAACTGCGGCCCTGGGTTCTCCGAATGTTGGCATTTGTATTGTAGCAAACCTAAAAAAATTGAGGCACTGTATGTGCAGGGCATGCGCAGCATGTCTACTCCTACATTGCAGCTTGGGAGCTCCGAGAAACTTATATACCGCAATATCTTATTTGGGGCGCCGAGCTTCCAGAAACTCATTTTTTGGTCAACATGTTTAAAAGTTCAGCCAGTGGACGGAGTCTCGTGATAGCATCACGTGCTGCTGGGGGCAGAATCCTGAACTCCTAGACTCCTAGCCATAAACCCTAAATCCTGAACCCCCCCCCCAAGCCCGAACGGTGCCAACAGAAGCCAATCTTAACATGGCCAGCTTCTGCCAATTGACCCCTCTTTGGTAGGGTTTAGGGTTTGGGGAACAGGGTTTGGGGCTTAAAGGTTCGGGATATATGGGGATTTCTTAAACTTCCGGATACAGTTTGAGGGGTCCCTATAAAGAGGATTACAGTTTGTTGGCATCTGTGCTGGGGTTTCCCTATGAGCGGAAACCACAACTTGTATATGTACATATCTCTCTATATATATATATGTACATGTGTATGTATCTGTATGTATGTACATATATGTTTTTTACAAGCATATCCATAGGTTATACGCAGTCCCATCCCCAGTCACGATTTCCTGAAGCCACCGACCCTCAATTTCTGTGTTCTCTATTAAGAATACGTGGTTTCTTGTCCTGCTCTGATATGGTCGTTGTACTTAGGCCTTTTGGCCTCAACTCTTCGCACGCGGAAGAGCTAACGTCTAGAAGCACCAGCCCATGAACGCTAAATTATGAAAGTTTCTGCAGCAAAGAGATGCCAAACCAAAAAAATCAACAAAATCACCACTGATCTAATTTTGCTCATGAAGTTGTTGCTCGTAGGCGGGCTGTTCATGTGTAAGGGTAGTGAGGCTAGGAGCAAGAGTAGCGGTAGCAGCAGCGCAACAACGGGAGTAGTAACAGACGAAGAAATGGCGACTGGCAACTGAAAAAATAAGTTCACCCTAATACCCGCAAGCCTAAGCCCCTGAACCCGAAACCCAGCCCGCTCCGCCGGCATGATGCTGCTGATATCTGCAAAGGACAGCCCTTTCCCCAAGTCTGGTGGCCTTGGATTAGGGTTTAGGGTTTAGGGTTCCGGGATCCCAGATCCCAGGGTTTAGGGTTTAGAGTCACCCCTGGGAGGATCTAGACAGTAGAACCCCCATGATGGTCCCTATACTTGTAGCTTCAAAGAATTGAGGGGATCTACTTTTCCCAGGAGTCTGTGATGTAGGGGTGGGAATGGGGATGGCGAGTCTTGCGCGAAATATGCCGGTCCCCACTCATTAGCCCAAAGGGTCCAAAGTACTTATATGGTACAACGTATGGTTTCTGTAGTAGTAACTTCCCTTATGGTTTGAAATCCAGAAACCTACTGATATTAGGATTATATTGGGATAATGGAAAATAAAATGGAAACTACTATTCAGGGGTTTTGGCTTAGGGGTTTAGGGCTTAGGGTGCAGTAACTGCCATTTAGGTTTTAGGGTTTGGAGGAAGGGCACTCGTAAACACAGATCAACACATGAGGGTTGTTCTAAAGTCCCTCTAAATGAGGGACTCGCAGATTCATGTCATTGCTTCGAGCTTGGTTGAGCAGAGGCGCACCCCCAAAGCGTCCCTAAAGCAGTTATATGGGAGCCCCTTTGGACCCTAAGTATATACCATAGACTATTTAGGATTTACGGTTTAAGGGCCATATACCTACATGAACCCTTTGGGAATACTACTAGGGTGTGCACATGCCGCTTTGTGGGCGCACTTTTTGTCTCTGACCATCCTGCAAGTGGAGAGAAACGGTGGCTACTGTAATTCAGGTGGACCTTCCACCCAGTAATAATGACAGACTATAAGCGATTATGGTGATTATATCAGGGCCCTCTTATATTCCCATCATACCACTATTACAGGGTGGGTGGGAGGGGGGTGTCGCCTAAACTATAATACGAACAATAAGCAGAAAACATCACGGTGATGATAACTGTGTTAGTAATGATGATAAAGAACACTAAAAAACAACAAACGTTATAGTAGTGATAGTAATAACCATAGTACTAGCACAAAAAAAAGCATAAATGACAGCGATAATAATAGCACTAAATAAACAAGAGTTCTACCATAATGACTACTCCCAAGCCAACCTGGCCGGGCTTAAGTTAAGGCAAAACATACACAAGGGCTACAACGCAGTTCATTCTTCACTTTGTTACGTTTTGGGCTAGACGGGTTACAACATGCTGCCCCAAGAGGATCTACATAGGAGGCTCTAGGCAAACATTAAGGCCATACAAGCTGGACATTCTGAAGTACTTTCAGAACCCCACATGAGCTATAGTCTAAACTCCTAGCACTGCCCTTAATGACCCCTAATGTACTCCCATATGAAAATTCCCATATAACCCGCTATAGGGAGTTTAGACTATAGCTCGAATTAAGCCACTTGCGAGCATATCGGCATAAACACCGGTAACATGAGATTGGGTGAGGTCGATATGATTTGACCAGTACAGTACATGGACCCTGGGTTTTCAAGAATAGGGGTTATCTAGGGAATATAGGGAGGATGGGAAGGAAAATGGAAACGACTGTTTAGGGTTAGGGTTACACCAGCAACCAAGAGACCGCTCGCTTGTCATCCGGGAGGCAAAGGCATCGCTGCCTGTGAATGGGAGCTTGCCAGTAAGTCCTGTACCCCTTTATTAGACGAAGAAGGCACCCGAAAATGATACTCCAGAACCCTAAACCCTAAGCCCCACGTAATTACACCCAACTGATTATCCAAGACCTGTCCTATACCAGTCCATAGAGGTCCTCTAACTTCAAATCTGCACAAAGATGCCAGCTCCAGGATTTTAAGGCAATGGATGTTCTTTTACTGTGAGCCTCAACGAAAAACAGCCTACGCCTCGCATTTTTTTTCCTAGATGCCCCTCCCCCCCCCCCCCCCTAAACCCTCAACCCTACACTCTAAACCGCGTGGCCCAAGCCCCAAATTATTTCAGCATTCTGCATTTTTACACGAGCCTGACCATGGCTCGCTATGAAAGAAGTCATGTGAGCTAGCGTCTGAATTCCTAGTATCCCTCTTAATAAGCCCGATTATAGGGTTTAGGGTTTGGGGTCTAAACTCCTAGCATCTCCCTTAATAACCCCCATTGTAGGGTTTAGGGTTCAGGGTCTAAGCTCAAACTATCCCGCTTAAGCCCTATAATGCTCCCCTATTTATCATCCCCTATACAACCCACTCTATGCAGTTTTGACTACCACCATGGGCTATTAGACCCTAGAATTCCCTATTAGGACCCTATTAAGGGTAGATTAAGGTACCCTAAAGGTCTAATAGCCCATAGTGGTATGGCGAATGTAAGTCTTGGATGTCGCTGCTCTGCGCGAACGCTACAAAGCAGGGCCTCCCGGGCGACGCCGTCTGAATGCCTAAATCCTTATTGGGGTCATATTGGGGTGATAGAGGGATAATGGAAAAGAAAATGGAAGCTACAGGGATTATTGGGGTTATATAGGGATTATTAGGGACTATATTGGGGTTATATAGGGATAATGGAAAAGAACATGGAAACTACTATAATATATTGGGGTAATATTAGGGTTATAGTAGGGTTATACCCTAAACCCTAAACCAGCCACTTCAAACTGCCACCACAGACTCGTCTTCTCAGGGTTCTGCTAGCGATGTCTCAAAACAAATCTCTTTCGGGATCTTGGGGGGGAAATCAAGCAACAACATCCTGTCTTGCGTATTACCTAGTACGGTGCTGTGCTTCTGGAAGATTTTGCCACTTACAAGGTTTCGGCTTCAGGCTTTGAGCACACGCGGTCAGAATTCTCCATCACGGGTATGGAGAGTATGAGGCTGTACAACAATTAATGCTTTCCCCAATATTGAAAGCGGCCCGGCCCCCGAAGAAAATGTCTCCAAACATGTTTGGGCGACAGGGCACATCTTGTATTAGAGCAAGGGGGTGTGCAATACTACGGGAAGGGTGATCATGCACAACATATGCCTTTGCTTATTCAACAGAAGTATCACGTCGGAACCTGGACTTTGGAAGCTGATCCCGGCATTGTCCTTATGTATGTCTGTATGTCTAATTTCTTCTGCAACCGAAACTCTGTTCACATAATCCCAAAGCTCCTACATGGCCCAGGCTTACCTTCTCCAGGGGAACTGTAGGGTCTAGGGTTTTTGGAGAAGTCTGGATTCTCAGGCGCCTTGACCCGTAGTGTGACATACCACATTTGTACGCGGAACCCAACTGAAATCTGAAAGCATATCCATGGAGGACTTGCTGCGCAAGGTCTAGCTTCGTTCAATTTTTTCACTGCGGTCAGTATGTCGGCTACACACTAGAACTCAAAAAATGGCGCAAGTCAACACACAGCTTAAGGGGCGTGCTAGGACTTTACACTCCCCCATGTCTCGGGGCAGCTAGTCAAATTGGAGAGTCCCTCGAACTAATGGCAAACCCTACGCCTTCTAGGTTGCTTTTCAGGAACTTAAATTAAGTTACTATATTGGGGAAACCCTATTATTTACTATATCTGCCCATTCTGGTAACTTAATTTAAGTTCCTTAACAGCAACCCAGCCTTCTGTCAGGGTCATGGTCTCGGATGCCATCTCCTCAGCCACTGGATCTGGCTGTCCAACCTCCGCTGGCTACATCCAGTCAAAAACACATGGGTGGATGTCAAAATTATGGTCCGTTTTTTGGGTACCCTAAATATTAGGTGCCGTATTCTAATAGGGATCCACAAAAGGGACCATAATTTTGATAACCACTCACATCCTCTCCCAAATGGATTGATTTTTAGGCAGTCTTTAGGGTTCCTGCGGGGATTAAGGGAACATTTTGAGGAAACTGCTTTCCATGACAGCTTTGCGCAGCAAGAACTTTGATCAAGCACCAACATATGTGCTGGCGTCAAAATTACTTGT
>CAJNIZ010045501.1:19217-38518 GCA_905231905.1 Symbiodinium pilosum
TTTAGACTATAGCTCATATTATTGGTTGTTATTTTGGCCCCTACACTCTAGGAGTGGGGGCTTTAGTGTTTCAACAGCAACTTTCTAAGGGTTACAAGCTGAGGTCCCGGCTAGCTTCGCGAAGACCCGCCGGGCGGCATCTTCGATATCTGCAAACTTGCCCTCCATACGCATGAAGAACCTAGGTAGTTGTTAGGGCTCAAGTTCTGGCTTACTGTTTCAGGGTTTGAGGCTTTTGGGTTTTGGGGTTTACGAGCAGCTGTAGCTGATCAGCTGGACCACTGCGCAATCTGTGCTAATTAAACTTCAGATGTGGCTGATTATGAGAAACCTGCGTACAGAACGGGATAGGAGCCTGCAAGATGGATTTTCACATGAAATGCATACGGATCACGGGATTCGATGGACCCAGTGGGGATCTCAAAAAGGTATCCTTCGGGGATTCTCGGGAGACATGGCTTACAAATGGATTCCAGATTATAGGGCTGCTCCCTCATGGATTCTCAGATTAAGGTTAAGGTCCAGGGTCCTCTCCACCGTATTGAAAAGATACGAAGCCCAACTGAAACATCTTCAACCGTTAAACAACAGAAGCACGGGCTGCGAAAACTCTCTGCTGTTTAGGCTATGCTGGCAACCATCTTTCCCAATTTGGTTCAGCGTCCAGGCATTTAGGGATGTAGTGCATCCCATGGTAATGGATAGTGTTTTGCCCCCAGCAATGACAAAGCCCGCACGCTCATCCTTCGATTTGCGCCCTGAATTCTGCAATACCATGGCCAAGTCGATTTTTTTAAGTAGACCTGACCCCTGAACCCTTTTGCAACAGGCTTTCTGAGTCCGCCTGGACGGGTCCTGCCGTTGTCTGAAAAAGCAAGACCAAGGCAATAGTTATTGGGCTTTCCCCGTTTAACCTACACTCTAAACCCTTAACTCTAAACCCTAAACTCTAAATCCTACACTTTAAATCCTAAACTCGACACTTTAAACCCTAGACTCTAAACCCTAAACCCTAAACCCCAAACCAAAAGCCCCGAACTGTGAGCATGCGAGCCACATGGTTGTGGACGAGGTCTGCAGCACTCGGAAGAGCTCTGGGGATCGGCTTACTTTCACCAGCCACGCCTGGCTTCTATCACCCTAAACTAAGGTTTAGGGTTTAGGGTTGAAGGCTTAGGGATTAGGGTTCAGGTTTTAGGGTTTAAGGTTTGGGCCTCGCTTGTAGGGAGGTAAGGCAGTCATCGAAAAGGGAGAAATGTAGTTGCTGAAAGTTATAATAGTTTTAACAGAAATGGGAACAGTAGTAATAACAGTAATAATTTCGAAAATAAGGTGTAGAACGGTGTATGAACGAGAGGTGATGTATATTACAGAGGATGGATTCCAGTAGCCATCCACATGACCAAATGGACAACTGATGTGTATGCATCTCTTTCTGGCTCGTATGCTAGATGCATCCCTCTGAAAATTCTAAGTGTGCCCTGAATTTCCAAGTTAGCAATATTTTGCAAGTGCAACGTCCAATGTCGGGCAGAAGAGAAGCTTCTCCCCTTGAGCTACACTCGCGGGCTCAATCGTAAACGGGCATTGTGCTTTGTATCTATACAACATGGGTCCCCATATTCCAAGCAAGCACAAAGTAGAATAACTTTCCCTACTAGACACCAAGGATAAATAGAAGCGCACACCTCTACTCCACCAAGAAAAGAGACCTCCAAGAAAGGTACACCCAGTGAAGCACCAAGTCAGACGCCCAAAGTTCACTGGAAAATCCCAAGGAATCTCTATACTATACAATACCAGCTCCAAAATGAAGATTGCACGTACATAAAAACCGCAAAAGCCCCAAATAGAAAACCCATTCACTCTTCCTGGGTCTCCCTACTGCAGGAGCTTGTGCCCGAAGCACATTGGAGGTAGTCTGAAGCCGCGATACGGTGATCTTCTGCCCTGCATCTTCTGGGTAAGGAAAACACAGGTTATGGGCACTATTACCCTAAACCCCTAACCCTAAAATAAGGGAGTAGGAGGGCTACTCAAGGATGGATTCTTGCTAGCCACCCGTATCCGTATGGCAACCAGGTTTTTGCCATGAGCACCTTACCTGTAACAAGCAGTGTCCCCATATGAAGAGCTTGACCCGTGTTTGGGAGAGTCTTGTGACATGTAGTAGCCTAGCCATAGTATTTGAACCCTTACTTAAGGAATATAGGTAACTGCAATAGGGGTTACATAGGGACTATGCTCGAGATCTATTCCTATGCTTTTTCCATGGTCATAAACGCATTGAGAACCCCAAAGGGTATGAGCAGCCCTTGGATACATAGGCCACACGGTTTAATGTTTTCGCTGAATGGTGGTTGTGACATGCAGTTAATGTAGAAGCCTGACTAATTCTAAATGTCGTGCGCTAGTGTCCATCACGTGACACCAGCACAATATACCCCAAGCCTTACTCTAAGTGAATAGAACCGGGGAATTCAACACTCGGGGAACCTTGTTGGGAGGAGTGTAATGGGCTCCACAATTCGTGCCCACTGACCATGGAAATCTCCACATGGGGTTCAGGGCTGAAGCAGGCGGATCGCGCATGGCAATTTTCTCCCTGCAGCGCTTGTTGGTGGGCATGTGCGCATTTGCACCAGAGTAGCAGATGGTTGGTCAAACCAAATAATTCTTCTGGTAAAATGATGTAAGGCAAATGAGACTAGAATCTTACTCTTGGACAGCAGTGGCCCTATTCAAAATAATCACTACTCAACACACAGACCGTATGGGGCGTACGCAAAGCATGGCTTAGTTGCGCATGATGATTTGGATGTATTTGGCCCAAAGTGCATGCGACCTACTGAGGCCCCTTGCAGGGCTTGGGGCATAAGACTCACAATAATGAAGCTGAACAGAAATGTCACACAAAGTAATTCGCAAAATGTAGGGGTCTCCGTGGGGGTCTTTTTCATTCTAATAGGGTTCAGGATTATACTGGATGCTCCTGGAAATCGTATACGGACTACGAGCGGAATAAAGTTGGCATCTATTCCTATTCAGGCGTTTTAGTTCACATGAGCCTTCTCACATCTCTAGGGCCGAAGAAAACTACGACCTCAAGGACAAATCGACAAACAACTTTCTGGCGGTCAGGCCCCATAGGTCGAAACATCTGAGAATTGCATTAAATAGATCCTGCCAGACCCTGAGGTCAAAAATGAAAGCTAGCAAAGCTGAGCACGAATCCGACAGAGAAGTTCGTGAGGTCTTCACGGCAAGGCCTGTTCAAATGGAGTCGCTGTAGTGCTTGACAGCGGTTGTTGTGGTGGTAGCTGGGCGCCGAGAAGGAGCAGCAGGAAGAGAAGTAATGGCAGCTGAGGCAGCAGGAGAGCAGCAGCACTGTCCCACTAGTGCAGACGCCTGAATAATCATCAACATAAGATTCCCTATCTGTCCTCATATGTACAAACAAAAACATTCACACATGCACACATATTCACGTAATACATATTAATAGTGTAATTCTGATCACCTAGGCCCCAAACTTGCGTCATTGCCCCCACCTTTGCCATACGCCTTCCGGAGGTGTTCTGCCGTCAGCTTTTCGAAGGCGTGCGGGTCCTCTCACGCGCGCCATAAGCAGCCAACTAATAATTTCACTGGTTCTTAGTAGGGAATAAGGGAATCACTATATAGGGATTATATTGGCAGTATGTTCCCTTTTTCCCCACTAAGAACCTAATTAAATCGCAACACTGAGCACGAACACGAGAGCCAGCTCAGCAAGCACCCGATTCGCTACCCCTGGCTTAGTGTATCCAATGTTGCAAGTACCCCAAGAGAGGGGTACCCCGACCCCTGGGAAGATCTAAAAACGACCCATAATATACCCTTTATAACCTATATATAATTTCCCATATGCTTCTAGGGGATCTAATTTTTAGATCCCTTTGGGGGTCTGGGTAGTGGTGCTCAGGGCTCTAGTCATTCGGCTTCCTGAGATTTCAATGATCCCAGAATTGGCAACCCAAGCTCTCTAAACTCCTTAAAGGGTGTTATATAGGGGATTATATAGGGGACCATTATAGGGGCTATTAAGGGGGATACCAGGAGTTTAGACTATAGCTCAAATCAAGAGCCGAAAGTCCTTCTGATAGGCTTTGCAAAAGCCATCCCTTGCAAATAGTAGGGTTTAGGGGTTAGGGTTTAGGGTTTAGGGTTTGGCTAGGGTTTAGGGGTTAGGGTTTAGGAGTTAGGGGTTAGGGTTTAGGGTTTAGGATTTAGGATTTAGGGTTTAGGGTTTAGTGTCATCATAAGCCCTCAACACCTGGTCCCCCCTTGGCCTTTCAACGGGGCAGGGTCTTTCTGGTGGTTCACTGAGATCAAGATATATTCTCCTTACGTAATACACCCAAAAAGATGCTGTCATCCAAAAGGCCTAAACGCAAAACCCAAAACCCTAAAACCTAAACGCTAAACATTAAACCCTAGAATACTATGCAGTCGCTGGCCTGCAGTAGTGGCAGCACAGGCGTTTGCTGGAGGGTCGTAGTCAGCTGGCTGGGCTGATCCTCCATAGCAGGGCGTAGGGCCATCTTGAAATACATGGGTAGTTCCCAAAATTAGGGTCCCATCTAGGTACCCCTAAATATTGGGGTAATCTAATCTATAACCAAAAGGGTATCTGAGCTATAGTCTAAACTCCTTAAAGGGGGTTATGTGGGGGACTACTACAGGGGACTTCTATAGGGTTTAGGGTTTAGGGTCTAAACTCCGTAAAGCGTGGATATGTAGGGGATTAGGGTTTAGACGAAGGAGGTTTCTGTCCTGCAACATATCCTGTGCCTTGGCAACAGATTGCAAGACTCAGATCATGTGACCTGTCGCAGCAGTTATGGTGAATGAAGCATTTCTTTGCGGCCTAAACCCCAAACGCTAAACCAAAGCCGGAACCCTGAAACGGGCCTCTTTCGGTTCCAGAAGAGCTTCTTTGAACTGCCGGCCCTTGAGCCTGAAATAGAAAGCCTAAAAGCCCATTCGCCAAGAGGAAAACTGCACCATGGACCCCCATCCACAAAAAAAACGTTACCCACCCCTTTCGATGAATATTGCAAATAATATCATTTGAGAATTGCCGGAGACTAGTTTGTAGCGGGTGCAGAGGGCTAATAAACACCAGTAGCGGAATCAAAGTTTGTGCTAGGGCCACCAAAGCCCTGAACTCCAAACCCCAAGCCCTAAAACTACCCTAAACCCTAAACCCTAAACCGAGAACCTTTGAGTTGGGGATTCCATAGACCCTAAACCCTGGTCCTCAAGACAAGCAAAGTCCGCAACTCGCTCCAGGGCAGCAAGCTCAAAGGCATTGACCTCAGATGTCATGGGATTTAGGGTTTAGGGTTTAGGGTTTGAGGGCTTAGAGTTTTCATTTCTTGCGAAAAGCTCTTGATTCCAGATCCGGAGATTAGGCATGATCTTTCGAGTTGGAACACCATCCCTCTTCCATCTGACGAAATTATATTGAGACCTACTTACTGGTTCTTAGTAGGGGATAAGGGAATATAACAGCTTTATAATCCCTGTATACTATATTCCCCTTTTCCCGACTAAGCCCCAGGAAAGCCTATCAAGGCTAGCCGGATGCTACTCCTCTGCGAGGCTTGTTCCCCTAAATCCATTTATGATCATAAACCCTAAATCCTAAACCCTAGATCCTAGGCCCAAAGCTCTAAAGCTCAAAACCCTCGTCACCTACAGCGCCAAGCCGCGCGAGTGAAATCCTACGAAGTAGCGTTCCGGCAGTCAATGCAGCCACGACACGGCAGGGCTAGGGTTTAGGGTTTAGGCTCCAAGCAAGTAGGTGTGCAGAGCTCCAGTCACACTACAAGGACCACATTACTCTCCCACTTTGATCGAAATTGTTTTCAGACAATCTTATGAGATTGCTCCCATTCTTGTTTCATGACTTGACATGCGGATGTATAGCGCAGGCCAAAAAGGCTGGAGCATGTTGACTTCCTAGGTTTTTGTTGTTTAGGGCTTCTTTTTCTCACTCTTTTTCCACCTAGTAGTCCAGGCCAAAAGCGCGCTCAGCACAGGAGCACCAACCACTTAGGGCTTTGGCGTTTTTATTCGGAGAGCTTAGTCTTGAGGGTTTGGGTTCAGGGTTTGGTATTTGGGGCAGAAGGATATAGAGGTTCAAGCTGTCTGACGTCTACTGCAAGTAGCTACGGAACCTTGCGCAAGCTGGCGGGAAGTCGGAAGCCTCAAGGAGACCTTTGAAGTGTGAAATTTCCCCCTCCCAGCACCGTCAAGCACTGATATGTATATATGGGGCCCCTATTTAAGGAAACATCTATATCTGTCCTCAAGTGCGAGTGCACCTTGTCAAAGTGGCAGGCTATCTGCACTGCTTACCACAAAACGACACGGCATGCCGCAATGCAATAATTAGAAGAAGTACTGAAATTCAAAGGTTCTATACCAATTATGAAACAGGCCGACTTCCGAAGCCCAACTGCGTCACAAAACTAGGCTCCAGAAGCTGTGACTTGCTGCGACCGCCCAGAAAATTAGAGTCGCAATGATAACAATAGTACTAGTAAAAATACTAGCAATAAGAATAGTTCTTATGGTACTAATAATCGTGCATCTAGAGCACAAGCACGTCCGACTCGAAGTTCAAGGCAAGCTTGCTCCGCAGAAATGAGAACTCCATGATTTTCTTGAGTGCATTGCCTCAGCAAGGCTAGGGTCTAGCCTCCTTAAAAGGGTGTTATTAAGGGGTTAGGATGCAGGGTTTAGGATCTAGGGTTTAGGATATAGGGTTTAGGATTTAGGGTTTTTTTGATATAGAGCTTTGGATTTAGGGTTTAGGATATAGGGCTTAGGATTTAGGATATAGGGTTTAGGATATAGGGTTTAAGGTGCCTCATGAAGACGGGGAAGTTTGAGCCAGAAAGAGCCAAACAACATGGCAGGCTCCACGTCATGATTGCGCAGCCGTGCGCTTTTTTCCAGAAAGTACATAGATTAGAGAAGCTGTACTTGAGTCTTATAACCACACACTGAACCCACCCCCAGATTTCAGGGCCATCGTGGACCACACGTCTCGGTTTAAGTCTATAGTCCCCCTTACGTAGATGGAATATGGGGTATATGAGGATCTTATTATAATATACTCAAGGCCATATCCTATCTACTTGGGGGAGACTATAAGATGAAACACAATGACAGGGTTGAAAAGAAAGTCTGGAATCTGAGGCCAATGAACCCTCAACCAGGACTCCTGCCCAGTGAGTATAAGTACTGGATGTCTTACCATTACTTAGTGTTTGGGGGTCATGTTGGTTTTGAAAAATTAGAACTTCCAGATAAAGGAGATTTGAGAACCCTAGGTAATGGTAAGTTTACACGGGCTTGAGTGTTTAGGCTTCGGGTTTTATCGGGGTTAGGGTTCAGGGGGTGGATCTAAATCGCTAAACCCTATATATCCCAATATACCCCTAGATATCCCCGCCTATGACCCTTAGAGTTTCCCCAAAGTCAAACCCCAGATATGGGGAATATAGAGGGATCCACTTCCCCCAAACCAGTTAAAGCCACGTTCGCCCACCGGCCCATAGAGCCTCTTGGAGACTTTAACCACGTGCTTTCTTTAGGTGCCTATTTCAATTTCTTGAAAGTAGGTCCCCTATATGCCACGCCCACTATGAAAATCCCCACATCTTCAGAGGCAGGTTGCAAAACAGTAGGAGTAGGATGCAGATGCATGGTCTGGCCAGAAGGATCCGCGTCTCCTGGGGCTTAGGGTTTAGGGCTGAAGGCTCTCTAGGTCATAAGGGATTTGGGGTTTAGGATTTTGGGATTTAGGATTTAGGCTTCAGGGGTATTGGTGTGTGGGGCTGAGGGTTTGGGGATCTATTGGGACGATTCTCAGCAGCTTCAAGGAAGCCCACAGCAGTAGGAAAAAAGTAACCTCATGAATCCTGAAGTAAAGGTCATGGAAGACCAGAAGCGCCTCAACCTTCACTTTGCTCCCTGGCTAAACGACTTTTAACTTTGTGCCCTTAAGGTTTGTACCCTCGGCTGTGGGTCTCAGATACCATGATTAAGGGCTATAATCCATGTCTGAGGGATCAGCTGCCGATGTTTCAGATAGAAGCGTTTCAGGGTCGAAACAGACTACCCGCGCAAGCAACCAATAATGGGCTGCTGTTAAGGAGCTTGAAACAAGTGACTATGATCAGGGAACTAGAATGTTTATGATATCTGATATCTCCCTAGATGGTAACTTAATTTAAGATCCTTAGCATAGAGACACTGTTAGGCATTCTCCCAGCTCGTAGCCACTCCCAGCAACATGTACTGGCTTGGCCTTTGGGATCTCCAATAGCTGTCCCTCGGGCCCTTTGGACCGGAGAGGGTACGATTTTGAAAAAAATAGGGTCCAGAGTAGGCGTTCCTGGCAAGCAACGCAAAAAGCAACATCCTATCTGACCCTGGGAATAATCTGATAGGATCCGTGAAGCTGAATGCGGATATCGGCATAATGATGGCAGTCAGAACAACTATGGGGATTTCCGAAAACTTGGGCAACAATATGGAACCCAAAACTATAAGTTGAATCAGAGGAACTCACGAAAAGGAACCGGTGGAGGAGGTCATCAGGCTCACTAGAACTCTACAAACAGGTAAGCAAATGCAGTCGAAACAAAACACTGCACGAGAATTTGGGGAATACCGACTCCTGAAACGATGACTGTGTTGCTATCGTGTGACGGTAATACGGTCGTCGTTATAGGGGTTCGGGTTATCAAAACCTTCTTATCATACATGCAAGGCCAACTCTACCATAGTAACTCCAGACACCCTCAAACCTTGAGCCTCCACATCCCAAACCCCTTTGCAACAGGCCCTCTGGGAAATTCATGAGCACGTATGTGATGCAAGATCCCCGAATGCAACACATGTGAGCCTTATCCTTCCTATCGTTCCCAGCCATCACCAACCAACCCGAAACCCCAAACTCTAAAATAGGTCCTGCGGAGGGCTCCACCAGGAAAAGTTCACGGCCCATGCACAGATCACTGAGCAAGCAGCACGCTCCTCCTTGAAGAGGATCCCGTTCCTGTGGCATATTACAAAACACCAGTGGTTTAGGGTTTAGGGTTGTCTACAGGGTTGTTGAAGCCCTAAACCCTAAACCCTCATCCCCTCCCCCCTAATAGTATTACCCCACCCCCCACCACCCCTTATATTGAATACTCCTCATTGCGGCATATTATAGTGTTTTGGGCGTATTTAAGGGAAGGGGAGTAATTGTTGTGTAGGTGGGGCTAACTCCACAGCATGTGCCTTGGGGTCTGTGTCGTTCAAATCAAAGATCAGAGTAAACCGTGAGCCTCTAAACCCCCCTCCAAGCTAAGCGCCTGAGGTCGGCACTGAAAGCTTTTAAAAGGTTTATCTTGGGGCTTCCCTACACACGAAACCCTACAAAGCCTTCCACGCACAATGGGTCTGAGCCTAAGGTTTGGTCCTGTCAGATGAAGGGTTATCTGGACCCTGGACGTTTTATTTTTTGGGGATGTATTCAAAAACTGGATCCTAATATACCCTGAACCCTAAGCCCCCACGCTGGATACATATACCCCAAACCCTAAACCCAAAACCCTAACCCTCATGAACCCTACACCCTAAAGGAAGGACATTCAAGGCCCCAGTAAGGGAACAGAGTTGCTTCTGGCTCTGAGGTTTTAGCCCCTTACCTCAGGATCGGGAATTGGGTTTAGGGTTGAATTGTTTAGGGTTTAGGGTTGCGGGGTTTGGGGTTTAGGGTTTGCGGTGTATAGTTTAGGTTTAAGGTGTTGGGGCTAGGTTTTAAGTTCAGGGTGTTAGGTTCAGGGTTTAGGGCGTCCAGGCAGCCCTCGCAATGTTCGGGTGGAAATCCGAAGGATTGTGCCTGACGTATGCAATCCCTTCCATCGGCTTCATCAAAGACTTGTGTATCCCTTCTTGGGGTTTAGTATACTTCAAGCAACTTGCATTAATGACCTTGAGGCTCTCAACCTTGAATGACTTTAATGTAGACCCCTGATTCATAAACCCCCCATCCCACTAATAATTAGTGATTATAATCGGGATCCTACTATTAAGGCCCTTAAAAGGAGGGGGGTTATTAATCATGGGTCTACACCCTAAACCCTAATTAGTAGTTTCCATTTTATTTCCCATTACCCCAATACAATCCAATATTCCCCTAATATAACCCCAATATAACCCCAGGATTATCAGCTAGCAAGTCGCAGGTACAGGACCATCTCGGTGGTCCGGAGGCCCCTTCGGCGGGCAAATCGCAGCGCCACCATAGTCAGGACTTGGAAGAGGAAGCCCAAAATCAGGTAGCCTGGGAAATTAGGTGTATTAAGGGGTAGGGTGTTCCCTATATATCCCTGTTATACTCACACTTCGGGGCTTGGTGATCACTTAACCGTAAAGGTCCCCGCCAATGCCAGTGTTGAATGTGCACCCCAAATTTGCTTGGGCAACTATAGTGAATATTGACGATAAATACGCGGGATCAGATCCTTTCGGAACGAGTAGCCGTCTTTCAATGCACTCCATATTGTGGGTGCCAATAGAGGCGTTGCCTTCTGAACTATAACCATCATTTCGGACACGCCCAATAAGGGACCACTGCTTTTGAAAAAGTAGTGGCTACAGTCTCCCTGTCAGAAACACCACCTAGGCCCTAGCCCACCCTATGTAGACCTTATGCCAAAACCCTTGAACCCCAACCTACATCATCAACATGGTCTCGGAGACTGAGGCTGGCTGCCGAGGCATGTGTGAGCAGCGTGCGTGCTTGCCTCTAATAGTCAGGGGTTTAGGGTGTAGAGGTTTATGGTCTGGGAAATTAGCCAAGAGTACATGCATCATGGTAGGGGATTAAAGGGGACTAGAGTATCATGACAGGTAATGAGAGGATTCTGTGAATCCCAGATACAGGTCTATTTAAGCTATATGTTGGGTTCTATAAGGGCCATATATGCCCATCTGGGGATGTATAGGGATTCTACGGGGATTTCTACGGGGATTTCGTAGACCCCAACCAGAGGAATTGAGAATCAATTGAAAAAAGGGAGATAGTATGGAAAACTCAGGTGATACATACAGTGGTGTAGGAATTTCTGGGCTTTGGTAGCCCCCTATACTAAGGAGCGTGCAAGAGGCATATGGAAGTCGTAGATTTGTTTTTTCTTTCTGGCGGTGGGGGTTACCAAAAACCTCTCCTTCCAATACTGTTGATACTGAAAATCCTGCATGACCTCAATATACTCTAGTACCATAATTCCAAAGAAGTCATGCAGGATTTTAGAATCCACCGTAGTAAGATTAAGAAGAGGAGAAAGCATGCGAGAAAACGCTTCCTCAGAACTGCAGGGACAAGTGCGCCGTCGTCTGAACTCCTAGTAATAGTAAACTATTGGGTTTAGGGTTTAGGTTCTGAATTCCTAGCACGGCGCTTTGTAACCCATGTAAACCTCCCCGATATAACCCCCTTGAAGGACTTTAGATTTTGGCTCAAGTGATACTTTATGAAGTCCTTGAAGAAGGCTGTGTTGCTGTTCACGAAGATGCGATCCCACTGGTGTGATTTTCACTTGTTGATTTTGTGGCCGTCAACCCAGCGGTAGCTGTGGGGGTGGTATGTCCCTAAACCCTAAACCACAAACCCTAAAACCTATCGCCTAGCAATGTGGTCTAGAGCGTGTAGAGCCGTGATTGGATGGGCTGATCAGGGGACATGGCTGCTAAACGCTCTGCGTGGTAACGAGCCGCTGCTGCTGCTGCTGCTGCTGCTGCTACCACTATTTCTCCTCCTGATGTTACTATTGCTGATGCGAATCCTGCTACTACTTATTCTTTTACTGCCCTTGTACTTGTACGTGTTCTCATTGTCACAACTACAATGTCAATTATCACTAGTATTGCCATAACTCATACTTTGCGTACTGTACTATTGCTAGAACGACAACTTACTGAATACTATTGCTATTGTGAAACGGCCTGACCCCTACTCAACCGTCTCAACCCTGAACCTGAAATCCTTTGTGGCTTCAAGCAGAGAAGCGACAATTGCTCTCACAAGGTGGTACATACATTAGATCCCAGCAAAACATCAGAAACCGCTGAAAACTCCTCATCCAAAATGCTACCCGACAAGCCTCAAGTGAAGCGGAGCTAACATCATCAGCGCAATGATGCTGGGGAAGAAACATCAATGCTCATCACACTCTCGAGATGTGGTAGTTTCCCAAAATAAGGGGACCCCAATGTAGACCCCAAAATACTGTAGTCCTTTTTAAAGGGACCCCCAAAAAGGTACCCCTAATTTTGGGACACCTCCATGTTTCGCTCAGGCACTCATTTACGGTGTGCATGTGGCGGTGGCCCGGCTTGAGGTTCTTCGGCTCCGCTGTAAGCGTGAAGAGCTGAGCAGGGGCTTTGGACGGTTGAAGGTTTCAGACCCCCAAAAGGATCTACAAATTAGATTCCGTAGAACCATAGGGTAAGATATATAAGGATTATATAGGGGTTATAATGGGTCTATATAGGGGATCTAATTCTTAGATACTTCCAGGGGTTTGGGTTAGGGTTAAGGGTTTAGGGTCACAAAGGAAAGATGAAGAGTAGCGATGCTCAACGCACTCAGAAGGCACATGCAGCAGCCAGAATGAGAATATTCTGAACATGAAGCTCTTTATTGTTGGACGCTAGAATGCGAATTGTGGTTCTCAACCATCGACGCTACTTGACCCTACCTGGTGAGTATTCGGGCCCAGGAAAGGTGAACCTTAAACCTATAATAGGGAAATAACTTATACCCTCTCTATTTATAGGTATGTGTATTATATGTATACGTACGTGCATATATATATATATACACTCGTGTGTTTATGTATGCATACCCCAAAAGGTTATGGGCTACCCGCTCAGCTACTAAAGTTGGCGGACATCTTGGAAAGAGCTGGGCTTACTGGGTAAAGTTCGCACCTTTATAGGGGTTTTAGGGGATGTGGAGAGGGTATATATAGGCAACATAGGGTTTAGGGGCCTGCATAAGGGCCTACATTACATAGCACCCTGAACCCTAATTGATATTTTGGACCTGGGTTGCGCATGTTAAGTTGGTTTCAGGCAAGGCCTTCCTTGCAGGCCGTACAGCAGCTCAACCAATCCCATCCAACAAAAAAATATGGTTACAGGGTAGCCTGCATGTTCAACTTTTGCTTAGGTGACAGGTACCAGCCTGAGCACAATCCGGAGCGTCCCAAATCTTTTCCTAGATCCAAGACGTAAAGCAACTGGTCCGTAATCCTTGAACCCCTAAGCCCTAAACCCGTAATCCCTAAACCCAAAGTCTAAACCTTCATCCTCTTACCTGAACTTAAAATCTAACCGCTGGATGCTGAGGAGCAAGGAAGGGACCCAGCAGGACCAAGGTCTTGAAAATCCTGCTTGCTGGTTTGGGTTTGGGGTTCGCCAACCAGCCCGAACAAGGGAGACTATACGGAACCTGACATTTGGAGGCACCACGGAAAGGGGTCCGGACGGGAAAGGCAGTATATATCTGACTTGATAGATCCACTGGCCCCACTGCTAGTCCAAGAAATTTGCACCTCAAGACCCCTGCCCGTTTTCGTCTCTCACCAGACACCTTCTGTTGAGCACATCTGCACAAAATGCCATAAACTGGTTTCAGAGCAGTGTCGTGTGAAGGAGCAGTGTGGTGTTGTCTTCTGAGCCCATTTCTGCATATATGGGCGCATGGGGTATTTGCTTGTATGAAACCCACGACCAGAACCCTTCCATAACTTCCCGACCAACATCTACAAACGAATTCATGGCTCCTTCTTTACAATCAAAGCCCATGATTTGGGTACTGCCCCCCTTCAGTAATAGTTGGATAAGGATAATGCTTATAATATGGTTATATATAGCCCTTGATAGGACCCCTAATATAGACTGTTACTGGGTGGGGGCAGTACCCAACCCATGATGCATGAATGATCCTCGGGCCTTCCTATAACGGAGAATCAAATGGAAAAGAAAATGGAAAATGATATGGAATCTGGGATTATATAAGTGATTATATAGGGTTTAGGTATGTCCTCTCCAAATGCTACACACACCGCCCTCTCCTGAAGCACTGAACACTTTTCCCTTGGTAGCTCTCTAAACACAGTTCCGGGTCTGAGGCTGCAGAACCTTAAGTCCTTAAACTTAAACCCTAAACTTCGAACCCTAAACCCCATGCATGGGAATAGCAGCCCAGTCCTCCACGGCCTCACAGCTGCCTGAAGGGCAGCCTGCACGCCATCCCAGGACAGGTCATCATCGATGTGCTCCAGGTATTCAAACCTCAAGCCACATTGGGTGAAACCCCAAACCCGAAACCCTAGTCTTCAAGCCTCAAGTATGCCCATTTAGCGGCACTTCTGCAAAAAGCGCTGTTGGGTCTAGTCAAACATGTTGTAGCCGTAGCAGGAGGACTGGTACTATAGACACAAACCCTGCATGACCAGAGCATAGTCTGGGTTGCTGTTAAGGACCTTCAATTAAGTTCCCATAATGGGTATAGAAAGTAAATAATAGAGTTTCCCCAATATAGTAACTTAATTTAAGTTCCGCAACAGCAACCCAGATTACCAATGTTGTCCCCAAATCATCCTTGTGTAAGCATCATACGATGGTCCCTCTTAATTAAGTAGATAGACTAGGGGGTATATAGGGAGCTTATTATAATAGACCAAAAGCCATATTCTATCTACTGAGGGGGACTTTACCCCCCAACCGTGTTCCCATTAATGCTTTGGGATGCCTGGTTGCGCAAGGCATTTCCCTCAACTCTGCGGGGCAAAGTGCGCTGAGAAGTTGGGGTCCATCACCTAGACCTTACAAACCTTTGACAGAATCCCTCATAATAGAGCCTAAAACCCGGAACTGCCTTAACTGCCCCTTGTTTTTGTTTGTTTTGCATCCGGCCACAAGGCACGATGCAAGTGCTGAAAAACAACACAAAACAAGCGCACTCAATATCTCAGAGAATCAGCGGGACAATGATCGCAGCTGTCATGCACATGAACAGAAGAGCCTGCTAAGCAATGCTTTTGCTTGTGGAGGAGATAACAGAGGTGTGATAGTGATAGCATTTAAAGGGTTGCCTATCCTCAATCGCACACTTTGTACACAACGCCATCAGCCCTCACAGCTGTCTTGCACGCCTAGAGCTACGACCAAACCGCCTCCACGTTTGCTACTGCCTTATTAGTGAAAGCCCTCCGGATTCTGTCTTTCAAAGACAGTCTGATTACCAAATCGAAGCTTGTGATTACTTGGCTTCAAGACATACAGGTGATATTTGGGTGAAACGTTTGGTGGTGGGGGGGCTCCGACGATCAGGAAGGGTCTGTCCAGTCGCTATTGCACGGCAGTATTAGTAGCTGTCAGCGTGGTTTTCCAGGCTGGAACATGCATGTATATATATATATATATGCATGCATACACATATCTTTAGGTGTGCCTAAGGCGTCCCTCTATCTCAGGCAATTCCGGTATTGACAGTAGCTAGCTCATCGTGTGCCCTCCATGATACACAAACCACCATATTGATTACCAACAAGTGTTATACAAAAATCCCGCTGCTTTTGCTTGACCCGAAATGTTGATATCGATTTGTTTTCTTTTATCGTTTTCAAATTTTGGACCTTATCGCTATCGATTTTTTCCTCATAACGCTTTTCTAACTAAACCCTCACATTTTGCAATTCGCGGCACGCCAGGACATACTGCTCTGGTTATTACACAACTCCACATGACAGTCGGTAGGTGGAACGCATTCAACACCTGGCCCTAGATTAGGAAACCTGGGAAGGCATAACTCTACCCTAAACAGTAAACCCCAAGTCCTGAACCCTAAACCTAGGCATTTAACTTCCTGACACCCTAAACCCTAAGCGCTATCCAAGTGCTTGGGTTGCAATGCTCCCGAATTCCATCTAATTGGGGTGCTAACCGATCTTCTTAAGTAGGCCTAGTACGAAACACTTATTATGTAATAGGATCCCCATATACACCATATTCTATCTACTTAAGGGGGACTATTACTATGAGGGATTCTGAAAGCCAACTCGGTTAAGGGCTTTAAGGCAGAGGATCTGGCCGATGTTTTTGTGCACAATCTTCTCGCGGAACTCATGTACAATAAAATGGACATGTCTTTACTGTAGTTCACTTTAGGTTCAAATCATGGCATCTGAATTTGGATTCCTTAACAGCTACCCCTGGTTCAGGCAAACTTGGGAAGTTGAGGTTCAAGAGAGCTTCTTGACTACTAACTCTCATTTAAGGGAGCTTTGGCGCGGGTAGGCTTACATAAGGCTTTTATTCATAACACTTATACAGGGGCACTGGGACCATATAAGGGCTACGTACAGCTTGTATGTGGGAAGCTATCCACCTGAAACGTTTTGGATCTTGAGTCCTTGGTTAAGTCAGTAGCTTGCGAACATGACCGGTTTCTAAGGTCTAATGGGGCTCAGGAGGCCAGAGAGAAGAACTCCAAAGAGTGGCTGGCCCATCAGCGGGCTTGGCAAAGCGTATGTCTCCAGGAGTGAGCCCAAAATCCCGAAATCAATTTCCTGAATCCTAAGCCTGTAAGCTTTCTTCAAGTTTGATCTTTTTCCCAGCACTGCCTGGGACAAGCCGATCTCAATACCAACCTCAATTTCGCGGACAGTGTTTCAACACGCGCATCACGCAGCACAGCACAACAATGTCCCCAACGGGTTGAAGGCTGTTTCACGGTTTGCATGGCCAAAGCAGAAAACAAGACTTTGTTCAGGGTTTACATAGAGGCTTCCTATCATACTGATGAAGTCAAAAGCAAAGAAACCCTCTGTTCAGGGTTTAGGGGCTTCCTATTACCCTAAGGGTCCAAGTACCCAATAATCAGGTACTTGGGATTTGGGTAATAGTACTTATAATACAGGTTTTGGGTAAGTATATGGTTATTGGGCACTTGGGCCCTTAGGGTATCATATCGCTGCAGTTACACTGCGTGGGATGCAAGGGCGGAAGGCTTGGATCTGAAGAATGTCCACGAAAATCCAGCACGGGTTAATGTCTACCTGGTCCCTCCAAAGTAGTTCCTTTTTGGGTTTGTTATGTTTTTTTTGGGAATTAATCTTTACCTAGACCCCAAAAGTATGTAAAATAATGGCCCCTTGGGCTATATTTAAACATTTTGGGCCATTATTTTACCTAGTTTTGGGGTCCAGGTAGGCCTCCTGGTTCCTAGTCAGTTACATGCGCACTTTGGGCTTTATTACATGGGCTGCATGGACCGCAAGAAGAACCATGAAGCTCGAGATCCTCGACTTCACCGAAGTGATCTCACTTGTTATCTCCTTAAACTCCCAGTTGTTTCCAATTCCCGTGATCTCGTGAGACCTATGATAAAAAAAAGAAACAACGATTCATGTTCGGGGCATGCCCTAGACTGCGTTGCATATCTGGTATCCCTGGCATAAAGAAACATTGCCTCCTTCCCAAGAAACCTTAAACGCTGTAAGCCCCAAAACTAGTGGATGATTTGGCGAACCCAACCCTGGCGAAAAATAAACAAGGTCGTACTTTGGAGGCGTTGGGTTACCAAACCTCCCATGTAAACCCTAAATACAAAAAAACACCCAAGACTTACAAAGAATCCTTCACTGCAAAGCCCTCAACCCCCTAAACTCTACCTAAACCCCAAAAGTAGGCAAAATAATAGTCCAAAACATCTAAATATAGCCCAAAAGGCAACTATTCTACATACTCTTGGGATTCAGGTACTCCAAAACTCAAACACCCTAAACCCTCACCAAATAATTTTCCAATTGCTGGACTGGTGACCTGAACGCTTGGCTGGTTGAAGCCTGGTGAGTCCAGGAACTCACAATTTTGGGTCTAGGGTTCAGGGTGGATTCACAAGTAATGTAGGAAGGCTGGGTTTCAGGCCAATTTGTCCTTATCTATACAACATGGAGAAACAAATTAGCTATACTCTAAACTCCTCAGGTCCTAGTATCCCCATCAAGCCCACACGCACTTGACACCTCAGTAGCAAAAACCCTGCAGGTGACACTTTTTCAAGCATCTGATCTGAAGGCCCGCGCGCGCAGAACCCCATGAGACCCGAGCGCATACTCGAGATAGACATCGTGAGTGATATTATGTTCCGACCACAGGTACCATCCTTTGACAGGATGATCCCTCCGCAGCTCATAACCTGACGTCGCCACCTTCAGCGTACCGACCTGTGGTGGAAGCCCAGCAGACAGAACAGAGTCTAGACATATATATATATATGTGTGTACATACATAAACACACACTGTTTATCAATATGAGCCTTCTCTACCTACTTCTTAAGTCCTCCTAATGCCTCGTCTGCGAGCACTTAGCAGTTGTAGTGGTTCTTAATCTCGCGAAGCTTTGCTCCGCGACCTGGAGGCCAGTCGAGTCCACAGCCTTGGAGATTTTAATGAAGGCATGGAAGTGCATGGGGCCCTCCAAGCCAGCATGCGTCGAACGTTCCAGTGTTGCACTCCACTGAATGAGGAATTCGAGTCGTGTGCAACGACGCCAGGGACGGCCCCCACCATGAGTCAGACAGTGGCAGCGCATCCCAGGTGAGTAGACAGGAGCTGGCCAGCAGCAGACGAGAGCCTGCACCTTACCAACGTCACGTTAAAACCCTGGCATAAAGATTTATTCGAACCCAAAATATTCAAAAGGCACACATGCTGCTCAAACACCAACATCACCAGCAGGGTCCGCAGGGCGGGGGCTGCGCCGGCAGCCATAATAAACCCTATAAGGTCCCCTATACCATCCCCGACACAGCCCGCCTTTCAGGAGCTTAGACTACAGTTCAAATGGACCAGACAATGAACAATGAAATGAAAACTTGTCTTCATTTGTTTTGCTACCAGGGAAAACAGCCAATATGATTTTGAAGTCTATTTCAGGTGTCATATACTAGCACCATATAAGGGATCTCGGACACCATAGAAATTCAAGCCCTTCGAAATCTGGAGTTAAACTTGTTGTTGGCCTTCGATACCCCAAGCCCTAAACCCTAAACTCTAAATCCTTAACTTTCTGATTTTGGGGCTCAAGTTTGGGAGGCTGCGGCTCTCAACATCACTTTGAACCCCAGCCTGCCAACCTTGGGAGCCACAGTGCGGGTTTAGGGTTTAGGGCTGAG
>CAJNIZ010045502.1:6029-44458 GCA_905231905.1 Symbiodinium pilosum
GTAACAGACCTGGGACCCCCTGCAGTATGTTGTCAGTCTGTTTGGATTCTTTTCATGAACTGCAAATTCAAAACTAGTTACAATTAGTTACAACTCTTTGGTACAGAGGGTGACACACACACACACACATGCTGGCGCGCGCCGGGGTTTGCGTTTTCAGTAGCTGCCATGCGAACGTGGTGCCTCAGCTCTACACCCTGAAGCCCAACACCCAAAAATATTTGAAACCTGAAGTACGCCCAAACTATCCTGGAAGCCTAAACGTTTGGGCAGGTTTCGACATTTTCAGCACCGAGACAGGTGCACTGCTCCACCGGGAGGCCTGCACATGTCTAGCATTTAGCGGTCAGGGGATCAAATGCTTTCACTGACGGATGAATGCACGGCTTTTTGTGAACCGTTAGCTCTGGAATGAAGGGTGTTGTTCATCACCAAATAAGAGTGCGGTACTACGGCGTTCCACCATTAGAATTTAAGCGGCCGCACGCTACATTGGCACTATGGATCCTGATTTGTGAATGCCCCGGCGGTACTAGAGCAGCCGGAGGGGTTTCTTGAGGGGGAGCAGGAATTCAATTTTCCGGATAGCTGTAGCACACTTTGGTTGCAAAATATTGCTTGGCAGACTCGTTGTAGTCATAATTTATGCCAAGCTGTTCATCATGCTACAACTAGATGTCAATAAGGTGCAAGGTTAAGCCAGCCATATGGTGAAGCGTCGACCATGCAATCGTACCGTCGCCTGTAGCACCCCATGTAGTGGATTGTGTTTTCCGGTGCCCCAGCCGTACCTGGGTCGGTGATCTGCGGAGCCTTCATCTTATTTCCTCGAGAAAAACTGCCATCTAATCATGAAATACACCACCCCGCCCCAAGCCCGTAACGATACATATTCCCCCACCCTAAACCCTTTCAGAATGGTGCCCTGTTAGGAAATATGTGCTATCAGGGTGGTGGGGGGGGGGTTGGAGTTTTTATTTTGGGAGAGGGTGATTATGTTGCCACGAGCCTCCGTACTGGGGTTAACTAGTAGGGAAAAAGGGAATGTAATCCTTATGTTACATATAGAAAATTCCTTTTACCCTATTAACCCCAGTAAGTAATCCCTAACCAACGCCTATAAAAACATCCATGTTCCCTATTATCCCCGGTAAGTAATCCCTCTATAACCCTCATGAGGTAGATTCCCTTGTTCCCAACAAGAGTATCAGGCGTGTGAGGGAGTTCAGTAGCACTCAAAGCCTGTGAGCTGCCTTCCCCAAAAAGGACTGTGGCATGGTCCGAATAGTCGAGGCCAGGAGCAGGGTTTGCTTTTCGCGGTTTAGGGTTTAGGTTTCAGGGTTTAGGGTGGAGAGTATACCCAGGCCCTCCTATGTAGCTCCGTGTTGGTTAGTAGAGTATAAGCCTTTACCAAAAGACCATAACAGACCCAGGAAGGAACTACGAAGGAGCCTTTGGGTACAGCTTTAGGGGTGTTGAGCTTAGGATTGGTTTAGGCTTCATCGGGATGGGCTAGGGTACATGAGTTTTTGCTTTTAGGGGGAGATTATGGCTGTTGAGTGTAGAAGGGCTCAAGGTTCAGGATTGCGGGGGTTGGCCGTCTGCGCTTGGGGCCATTGGGGTCTAATAAGTTTAAGGACTGCAGCACAGGATCCAATTCTATGTTGGGGCTGAGCTACAAGGTTTATGTGCTTTGGGATTTATCAAATCATGGACCTGCACCTGCCTGGAGAATTCCGGGCGCGACTTGCATCCAATTCCCCAAGAGGGGAGGGAAGTATAAGACATTCTCACGCTAGAAGGCCAAGGCTTAGCCCCTGGATCTTCGGCATCTGCGCTTGGGCACGTGTGCTTTGGGCGTTGGACGACGCATTGTCCAAACTTAGAGGTACATAAATGGAAGGCAGCTATTGGCGGGGAAGGCTGACTTTCCAAAATTCCATTTTTGCTAATGTCCTGGCTTGACACAGTTCTGGACCCTTTTTTTAAAAAAATAGGCTGTGTGCATCGAACAGGCCAGCGGCAATGTTGTGAGCCTTACATGCCTTCATAACATGCACTGACATACAATGGAAGTACCTGGGCAGGCTTTGACGCTGCAAGCACAAGACTCCGCCAATCCATACTCCTTAAAGGATTTCAGGACTCCCCGTGTAGCTTAAGGTATTTTGCTGGGCTTGGTGGAAACAGGCTGCTCTGCTGTGGGATAACCGGCCATGGAGCTTAAATGTTCGCGCAGCAGAATGGTCACTAGCATACCTACGGGCCGAAAGATCGTGTCATAGAAGGGCCATAAATGTCTTAAAGGCTTTCGGGATACAAGACATTAGGATTCAACTGCTGCAAGGGTTCAACCATGATGCGTCGGCCTGCTTGTCTTTTGACCTTCACAAGTGCCCTTGACTAGGAAGAGCGCTTCCTCTCTTCAAGCCCAGACTCCTGCCATTCTTGGGGCCATAATGTCAATTCCAATGTTCCAGTTCTACATGGGTTGATGCTCTGCTTCACAGTGTTCCCTGGACTCTTTTTTCATCAGCAGTGGCCCAGTTGTGGAAGAATCTTAACGTTTAGCATTACCGGCAACCTAGGAAAGAATGCGACTGCAGCTCGGCCCAGGGCTTTGGGTTTAACCCTAGGGATCCAGATAGCCCAATGTAGGTAATATTTATAGACTTTAAGGTTCAATGTAGGTATTATTTGTATACTTGGATCCCCAGGGGAATGTAGGGACCTAGATGATCACCAACATCCTTATTTCAGGTGACCTATACCAGAATTAAGCAAAAGATCGAGGACCATTACGTTGTAAATTCTTCAGGCCGCTAGACTAATGCTCCGTCGCGCAGATGAGTTTTTCATTGGTTTAGCGCGTGCCGAATGGCATGTTTGCACCGTCATGGACACGAAGCACGCAATCCAGAAGCCCCCGTAGCGCTATCTTGTTCTCACTTGTTATATATCCCCACATTCGCTGTAAGGAGATCATACTACAACAAGCTGGGTTGATGTCAAGGAACTTAAGCCAAGTTACTATAATGAGGCAACCCTGCTATGTACTATGTGACCATAATATGGTACCCTAAATCCTCAACCCTAATACATGCCCAGAATTAGTTCCTTAACAGCAAGCCCTACCCTAGCCGCCCAGCTGATCAGATGCTGTTCCGGACGTCGCTCGTAGCGTTGGTCAGCTTCAGCAATGGCCGCCAGCTTACCATGCCGGGAACTTGGTGGGTTACGGGTTCGGGGACTGAGGGTTGAGGATTTAGGGTTTAGGGTTCAGGGGTTTAGGAGGTTAGAGGCTAACCCTAAACCACTGTCACTGGGGTTTTTACAGGGGTTGTTTGCTAGTTTGCAAAGGCCTTGCTTGGTCTTCGGATCACACCTTGGGGCCTCAGGTTTCAAGAATTTGGGTCTGATGTTGAAGGAGGGGAGGTTTAGGGCTTAGGTAAACCTTAAACATAAACTCTATAGGGTTGGGTTTAGAGGCTTATACTTGATGAACAGGTATGTCATACCACCTAAATGATAAGACTGAAAGGGCATCATACTACGGTCAATGTCAAAATCTGTACAGAAAGTCCGGAGGAAGGAGTGGCATTATCTCAGCTGTCTAGGGTTTTTAGGGTTTATAGGGTTTATAGGGGTTTTAGGGTTTATATGGTTTTCAGGTTTTTTGGGGTGTTTAGGGTTTATAGGGTTTAGGGTTTAGGGCTACGCAGCACTTCTTGAAGGATTTTTTCAGCTTCAGAAAGGAGAGGTTGAGCAACTTGGAATGTGGAATTGAGTTTCCTGGACGGCAGCTTTCCTGATGAGTCGCCTCCGATTTGTTTGGAGAACTTTGGTTCAGGTGCTGCAAGGAGCTCTAGATCATTAGGGAGCTCTTTGAAAATCCTCAATTTCAAGCCTCCACCAGTTTCTCTTTGGAAGTGTCTCTCTTCCCCCTTAGGGGCAGCACTGCGCGCAAGAAGGATTTCCAAGCCAACAGAAAAGAGATGTCCAACCCCAAGGCAAATGGGCTGCTATGGTAGTTCCATTCTGGCTGTGGATTGTGCGATCTCATGCTATAGGACTTGTCATGGCTAGAGCTGTTGTCCACATGCTACCCAACTTACAATGCTTACCGATTCGGGAAAGGGTTCTTGAAGTGGGCCTCTCTCGCAGAAGATGCTCCACACTCGAAGACATGTTGTACTCACACCTCTGCACACCCCTTCAGGTAGTTCCTCAAAACCCCTTCGAGCCTCTACCTTCAGTCTCAGAAACTTTGCATTGCTGTTCAAAAAGGGACCGAGAGACAGTTTTCGTATGAAGGCGTTGCATCGAAATCTCAGGTGGAACACAAAAGCCCGAACCGGGATCTGTGGCTGGGCAGCAAGTGGCTTCAACTTGTTCTTGGTTATTCGGGAACGGAGGCGTGGTTTCGCATAGTAGTCCCCGGGGGGTAGCCCTGTACACTTTAATAAGAACCTCGACAAAAACCCCCCAAATCCCCTTGTACTCCTCATATATTCGCATCTTCAAGGAATTTGATCTAGATTTCGGGTATGTAGTATTCAGGGGAAACTTCTGGGCGCTTCGGCAGGCGGAATAAGAAGGACCAAGAAAAAGCTGCGCTTCACATCGAAACATCCCCTGCGATGTACGATTCAGCCGTACTTGCAATTAGCCTTCCAAACCTCAACTAATCACTTATGCTCAGGGACCCTAAGACCCTAAACCCCTAGATCCTAAATCCTAATCACTTTCATAGGGATCCACTCCACCCATTCCCGCTTAAGCGCCTGTAAGTACACCATGTGCTTTCTTGTTTTTTCTCGCAGGTGCGCTTCAGTTCCCCAGCGAGATCTGCAACGTGAAGATGCAACCTTGCCAGGTTTAGAAAGTTCAAAGCACACCAAGCTCAAAGCAGTAGGTCAGTAGGTTTAGGGTTTAAGGTTCAGGGTTCAGGCTTTAGCATCATTTCCCGGCCGCCGATGCATGCTGTAAAGGTAAGCGCCACTAGCATCTATCTCAATGTCATAGAGCAGGACCTGTTACATAGCCTATGCCCCTAAACCTCCAACTTCAAACCCCCAGCTGAGGTTCTGTCAAAGTGTCAAATAATTCGGATGAGGTCTGTGCAGTATTTCCCGGTTTCTTGCACTCACGAAGGGTTGTGAAGGTTGAGGATTGAGCTATGGATTTCACATGAGTTTGGATTGGAAATTGGTAAATTCCCAAAATTATGGGACCCCAATATAGACCCCAATATACTATAGTCCTTATTATAGGGACCCCCAAAAAGGTACCCCTAATTTAGGGAAACCCCCATTAGGGCGGGGGTGGGGTGAGGGTAAATGCGTTCCTGCTGGCCCATACAACGCCGTGGAGCCTCGTTCCGTGTTCGACATGAAGCTACAGTAAAATCTGGGCAATTCAAAGCGATCTCACCCGACCTCACCCTAAATGGTGGTTTGTATAGGGAATAGTGCCAGAATGTCCTTAAAGTGGGAATTGAAATTGTTCTAAATTCCCCTTTAAGATGTTCAATTGTATACTGGTGTAAATTGTGTTTCAGGCTTGTATCTCGCTGATGCGTTGATTGCAGCAGGTAGCCAAGCCTGTGTTAATGACCTCTGGAGATTTGCACTTTACCGGTGTGGTTTGCAGGCAGGCTCTGCCAAGCCCCAAAAGCCTAGAGCGTCAGACACGAAACTCCAATATTGAGCTGGGCCAACTCCTCCGTGCCTGCATTATGTTGCCTGCATTATGTGGGAAGTGCTGCTGGACATGCAGTGGTGCTCACATTTGGCTGATAAGGAAACTGCAAAGGCTGCGTTGAACTTGCCCATCAACGTGTGCGCGTTCACTTATGCTAAGCCAGTTTTTTTTTTTTTGCAAATCCTCAGATCACAAAAGGACTCCTCCAGATGTCAGTCGCATCAGCCTCTACACCATTATTCTTACATCCGAGTTGAAGGCTAGTGTCTCTAAGCCCTACACCCCGCTAAACCCTTGCTGTTGGTAATTGGGAGACCTAGCAAAGAGCCGAGCCGCCCCAGCCTTCCCCCCCCGAAACCCCAAATAGTAGGTTCCATGTTCTCTTCCATTATCCCTAGAAAAACCCTATAAAACACTATAGAAACGCTATGTTATCCTATATTCTCCTGACCTGGCACGCCAGGAATCAGCGACGCGCTGTTGTGTTGTTGAGGTCCTTGACGCAGTTTCGGGTTTAGGGTTTGGCGATTTTTCAGGGCTTTGCAGCTTTGCAAAGATGATTTTGGTTTGATGACATGATGCGGTTTTTCAAAAGTGTTCTGAGCCACTGCTAGTATTTCAAGTTGGGTTCTCCAAGGGACAAGAAGACTGATCATGGGATGTGCTACTCAGTGTATATCTATATTTCTATCTATATATGTATCTATATGGATATCTATATACGTATGTATATCTATATCTATATCTATATATGTATCTATATGGATATCTATATACGTATATATTTATGGTCTAGCGCAATTTTTTATCGTGTACGAGCCAAGGTTAGGCAAAGATAATTGCCCGGCCATGAAACTCCTAGCGCAGCGATAGCCTTCCACCCCCCGCCCCTGCCCAGGGAACAAAGGCTATCCCAAAGTGGATGACTTATAAGAATCCCATTCAAAAAGCAAAGGGGGAGCATCCTGGCAGACGATCTGGCAACCGCTGCAACGTGAGAAGTACGACAAAGTGTGTAAAACGACGATAGGCCCCCAAGAGCGATTCGATACCCTTGCTTGTAAGTAGAATATGGGCAGTTCCCAGAATTTAGGGTCCCATTTTGGTACCCCTAGTTCGTAATTCTAGGAGCTGTAAGATAACCTATAGCCGAAAGGCGCCCATAATTTGAAGAACAACCCTTTTGCAGCCATACGTACACACACTCCATACCAGAGACCAGAATTTGAAATAGAAAGTGAACTGTCCTTTCGGGATATGGCAGTTGCTGACTGTTTCGAAAGATGAAGCCACATAATATGATTCAAGTCTATAGGGGTCGCCTGAAGCCTTGCAAGAAGATTTCTGGGGCTCTGTGATGCAGAGCTCTGTTGAACGCTGATCTTCTGGTGAGGAAAGGCATTTTGGGGCTCGTGCTGGCCCCCCGCCTGTAACCAACTCCCAATAAACTCCTACTTCCAACCTTATTGGCAAGGCTGATGTCCTTCATGAAGCTACACCTCTAATCGCGCAAGAGCTTGCGTGCACGTTGGGCTTCTCTTTGTTGTCCTTGTTCCTTGCATATAACGGGGAATTTTGAGTCAGTCCCGATTTTCATTATGTCCCGTTACCAGTGCAATGTTGTTGTCGGATCTTTATCTGTCTTTTGGCTTACGCCTCCCCTACCTTCTTAGCCATAAATTCTCCTCCTTTACTTTACGGTGAAATGCACGGGCTGCCAGGACTCCCTTGTCTCATGTGATGATATACCGTAGGTGGGGAAAGACCAAGTCTTGACAGGTTGGATGCAGTAGCCTTTTCTATAAGCACCATAGTAAAACACTGGGGTTTCATAATGCACTGGCCTCGAAATTACCCAGCTCATTTGCTCAGTCGGTAGACTTCCCCTTCGGCGCCACATAAGTCAGACACAAACATACCTCTCCTTGCACAAACGTAAAGGCCAGCAGCAAGAGAAATGCCAAATCCTCCTCTAAAGTTTCATTCCCAATGCCCAAACCCTACATTGTTTGATGCGTCGAGCAAATTTGAGCAACACGTGGTGAAACAGGCTCTGTCGCCCTGTACTTCTGCCTGACATTAGCAGCAGCATGTTCTAAACCCCCAAAATCCTACACCCTATAATTACCATAAACGCAAAGTACCAGTAAGCACTATTCCCTGAGCCCTGAATATCCTAATCACGCTAAACCCTAAGCTTACTGATCAGGCAGAAAGTTCACATTTTCGACCTTCGGACTATGAAGGCGACTCAGGCTGCAAGAGGTGTTTTAGGCCACCCTCTGGGAGTCTACTTCTAACTCCCTAAACCCTAAACCTAAACCCATTTACCAACGGTTTAGGGTTCATACCTCCCTTTCTATGGAAATCTGAATGGTCAGAGTAGAGTTTGGGAGTAAAGTCTGGACATTCGGGATAGCAAGTACCTTCAACCCTAAACCGTCAGTTCTGCTTTTTGGGGGTAAGTGTAGGACTAGGACGGCATGCCCCCAAGCTCTAGTCTGACCATTCAGATTTCCATAATAAGGGGCTTGGGCTTGGGGTTTATAGGATTTTGAGGGTTTTCAGGGTCTAGGGTTTAGGGTCTAAGCTCCTTAATTGGGGTAATATAGGGGATTATATAGGGTTCAGGGTTTCTAGGTTTTAGGGTTTAGGGCTTGATTTCAGGGCCATCGCAGATCAGAGTTTGGAGCTCATGTGGGACCTTGTCGAGACCAGCTCTATCCATCAGTTTTTGGGGTCTATCGGGTAATCTGTGCATATGTGGGTTTCCAAAGATTGGGAGTCCCTTCTTGGGAATTCTTGTATTTAGGACAGTATTCCTGGAAATCTACCCATATGTGGTATTTACGAATTTGTAACCTCTTGTGTCTCCCAAATACCTCCAGGATCTCAAGACGCCCTAACCCGTCACCTCTGGCTACCACATGCCAGGGAAATCCACAAACTTAGAAACCCCACCACGTATGCAAATGGGAACCATCGCCCACCTCGCCAAGGTGGTGGTTGAAGTGTCAGTTTGCGTCCATTACTGACGCCTGAGCCTAGTCATCTAATTTTGCTTGATGTGGGCAAGGTCAACGCCCTAGACCATAAATACGCACGTGGCCCTGTTCCCCGCAACGGGCTATGATATCCAAGATTTTTCTCAGCTGACCTTGCTTGAGGTTCTGGTGTGCAGGAACCAACCCGAATCACAAGAGTGTATCATTTCCAAAGTACAGCATCCGATGGCACCATGCTCGCCAGTTGGCCAGCGGGTCCCAAAACCTACACAACACCAAACCCCCAAACCGAAAGACCAATCCCCTCCGCTACTATTCAAACCCCCACCCCCTCATATTGAATATTCCTGCTATATTCTAGTATTTTTGGCACATTCTTACTGGCTCTTAGTAGGGAGCAAAGGAATATAATAATCCTTACAGAGTCCCTATAGAATATATACCCTATTCCCCCTACTAACCCTACACCCTAAACCCCGTACCTTATCCCTTCTTCCCTGCTATAACGCCCAGCAACTATTAGGGGAGGGCATTAGCTCCGCTGAGAGGGTCTCCATGTCATCGACCGGTCGGAACAAGCCCCAGGCGAGCTGGCTATGGTTTTGGGTTTAGGATTTACGGTTTAGGCTTTAGGGCCCAGACCCCCAAAGGGATCCAACAATTAGAGCTAGCCATATGGGAAAGAGTATAAGGATGCCATATGGGAACGAATCTAAATTGCTGGGTTGCTGTTCGGAACCTTAAATGAAATTTCCATAGCATGGGTATATTGCAAATAAGAGGGTTCCTGACGTAATAGTAGCTTAAGTTCCTTATCAGCAACCCAGATTGTTATGCTTTCGTGTTTTTTGGGATTATAGGCTGTGCGGCCTCGAGGAGGTTTGAGAAAAGCTGTTGGGTGGGGTGGTTTCGGCCCTGTAGGATTTAGGGCTGAGGAGACCTGAAGCAGTCTTGGTTTAAAGTGTGCTGCTGGGGTGGGACTTATAATTGGGGGTATGTTGGGATAGTGGAAAATGAAAGGGAAACTACTATGGTTTCTTGGGGTTATACTGGGATAATGGAAAAGACAATTGGAAACTACTATTTAGGGTTTAGGGTTGAGGGTGATCTCCTTCTGGATTTTGGCGTTCATTATTCAGAGCTTCGGGCGGGTTAGGTATACCTCAGTTACAGACTCGTCTGGGACAGCTTGCTTACCCTAGCTCTTGGAGCCATAGCGGGATCCTAAACCTCCCCAAAGCACTAACCCTAAACCCAAAAAAGTAGTTTCCATTTTCTTTTCCATTATCCCAACATTACCCCTATTATATATATATATATAACCCCATTACCTACATTGGGCTATTTGGATCCCCCGCGACTTTTGTGAGGGTTTTTTCTGCTTCCAACAATGTCTCATTGAAGGCCTGGGCAATAGCCTGCTGTGAGATTATGTCGATTCGGAGTGAAGAGGTCGAGGTATTGATGTGGGTGACATGTTGCAAGAGACGAAAGGGGACTTCTAAAGAATGTCATTTTTCAGTTCCTTCATCAAAACCCACTTCATTGTATGGAGAGGGCTCAAGTCAGGAGAGGTCACAGGGAATGCTGGGATCATAGCGAGAATAGTATCATCTAAGCCAGCAGCAAATTGTCTGCACCACAGTGTACCTAAGCCCCAAGCCCTTCGCTGAAGACCTATCCGAAGGGGTATGTGGGTTCCTCCACAGAGAAAGTCGTCAAGCATATCGCAGTTCCCCTATGGAACCCCAACAACCCATGTCACTTGCCATGTTCTTTTTCCATTGGATTTTGCGTTTTCGTCGGGCCAAAGGGCTGTTTCATCAGGTCTAGACCCTTCTCTTGCGTCTCTTTGCTGCGATGCAGAGCAACATTCTCAGATGCCGACCGGAACTGCGTGGGTTTGCCAGGGATAGGGCTTTGGCGTCTCAGCTTCAGAGCCATGCTAGGATGTTGGGTTGAAGCGAAAATTCATTCAGAACATGGTCTCTTTCTGTGTGCCATCTGATGCCAGGAACCCCGGTTTGGGGCACACTTATTATTGCGCATCATCTTTTAACACGATCATCTACACAAAGCTTGGTCTCCACATGAGCCGTATTGCAGCTGAGTGCCGCTAATGAATGCTTCAGACGGCAGCACTTGGTGCGGGGATTTTGAGTTGGGCGTAGTGTCCCGCCTACAGTTTGGATCCTAAGCTGGGTCCTTCTTTGATGATCCTTATAGGGACTATCGGGTCCTAGTCGGATAAGCCTCGTAACTTTTCCCGTGCAACCATGAGAATCCCACAGAGAGCCACAAGTTTAACACCCGGAGTATGCTCATCATGACAGATTCTCGTCTCTCATAGTTCATGGTTCCGGGCTGTCGTCTTCCTGTACTGTTTTGTGCCATAGATCATTGACTTGATAGATCCCAAGTCCAGGACCTTCAGGCTTCTACCAGAAACCTAGTGCAATCTGCTCTTGCTCTAAGCTTGCTTCACCCAGTGTGTCAGTGGGCCTGTGTAGGAGTGCCAAGCCAGCGCAACGGAGACACTTCTTGTTGACCTTAGCTGCCCCCAGCCAACCCTAAACCCTAAACTCCTGAATCCGAAGAAGGGATTCCTGTGGGCTCCTTTTTTGCATGCATCTAAAACTCCAGACACTTCTGCCTTACGCAGACATTTTACTATCGGACACCATCTCACACAAGCATAAGATGCTTATGGGCTCCCGTTTTTGCATTTGACGGTGATCTGCTCTTTCTGTAGGAGCTTGCAAAATCAACAACGGGGGGCCTGAACTCCGAGCCTCAAAGCCACTTCAGCCCTTCAACAGATTGAAGATTCCACCGAAAGAGTGCTGATAATCTTCAGCCTTGAGTGAGCTGTGATAAAATGGAAATGGGCATCGCTAACTGTTGTTGGCTTCCTTCTGGTTGGCTATTACTGCACCGAATTCAAGAGCAACCTACATAAGAGCCCTTAAGCAAGCCCCCAGCGCACCTGCAAAACCTTCCTCTCCCACCCTAAGCCCTAAACCCTCAACCCCAAACCCTAAACCCTAAACCCTCAACCCTAAGCCCTAAACCCTAGCCTTAAACCCTAATCCCTAAGCCCTAAACCCTAAACCTTAGGCGTGGGCTCTTAGCTGCGCCACTGGTTGCGGGCAGCCAGGTGTGTTCAGTTGCACATGGAGCCTGGATTTAGGGTGTAGGCCAGGGGCCTCAGATTATGGGACGTTATTCATGGGGTTGACTACCAGAATTGATAGGGGAAAGGTCTTGGTGTGAGTCATGCAGACTGGAAGCACTTGTGGAAAAACACGAGTGTGGTAAGATCTGCAATCTTGGGAGTAATCATGGACATGAACCTTGCTTTAGGAGAACAACACCATGCAGACGTCACAATTTAAATGCTGCATGATGGCCAGCAAGCGAATTCGTCCATGATGGTGATCCTCAAAAGTCAGGTTTTGCCTTGCAAGCCCAACGTGCCCCGCAATCAATGAAACAAATGCAAACCAAACCTTTGACGCTATGTCTTACATCTCATGACCATAGATGCAAACTGCGGACTCCCGACCCCAAGATGATGACCGTCAGGGAGCACCAGCTGATGCCCGTGCCGGTCTCATTGGCCTGGTGGACACATACACGCTGACGCTTGGCACAGTTTCGGTAAACATGTAGTAGAAGGGCCATTGTTTTGATTACGTGAGTCCCGGCGAAGAAAGGCACGGGCGCAAGCCTTTGCCCCTGTGAACTTATGTGTGTGTGAAGCGAGTAACCGGTTGCACAGAGTCTGAGCTCTTCTTGAGGGTGCGCCGAGGTATGGACGGGATCAGCTAGGATTTCGTAAGTACGCGCGAACGCAATGAGCAAAAGGCTTCAGGTGCCTAGCAACAACATCCAAGCTAGAACACCTTCAAAGTCGCCCAAGAGAGTGGGCTTCAGGGCCAAGTGTACATGTGCGGCCTTGACGGCGGCGCGTAGTGACCAGAATGCAAGCTGCGGAGTGCTGCTACGCAATCCGAATGATTGAGCTTCCAAGTACACACCAGTGCCCTGAGGCTGTGATCTTGTAGTTTCGCAAGATGAGGGCGACAAGAGGGTGGGGTGATGCGTGCAGTGCCCAGCAGGCTTGCACTGCGTACTGCTTGGAAACGCCAGTCTTGAAGCTTCAAAGCCTGAACTCCAAACCCCAAACGCAAAGGCGGTTTAGGGCTTAGGGTTCCTTAAATTGTATTGGGTCCGGATGCATCACACGGCCACCATGCGCACAGCTTGGTAAACCTGGTTTAACCTAACAAGTGCCAAGTGATATCCCAGCAGTGCCTTTTTTGTGGGGGATCTCTGGTTTGTCCCTGGCATCCCTCAAGTTAGGCTAAGGTTGAGAAGCTAGGTACAGTAGGAAACGGTCAGGTTATAACTTATAACCCGTTTATAACCCAACCATATATCCCCCTCTCTAGTTACCATATCACTAGTGCGGGTTTCATAAAATGGAAGTTTCCCTACAGAAGCGGACCCCAATAAACATCCCAAAATATTACAATTATTATGGGGACCAGAAAGGTACCCCTAATTTTGGGAAGCCACGGAAATATACCTTCCTTGTTGAGATGTCTCATGAGTACGGCCTCAGGCAACCTGCGGGCGCAGTGATGGCCCACCGGACTCCGGTCGTTCTCTTAGCAGTTCTCGGGCGCAGGGTCTAGGAGGTTCCGAGTTCAGGGCATGGAGGCGATAAAGGGCTTATGAATTCTGTAGGGCTTATGAATTCTGCAGGCCTAAGACTTAAGGCTTCGGAGGTCAGAAACCTCGCGGGTTCGGAGGTCGTCCATTTTGGGTGATGTGGGCTTCGTGCCACATTTGACTGGGAGGACCACTTTTTTTGAAAGCTTACACCCTGCCCACCTCATCTAAGAATTTTCAGAACAGACCATTGCAATGTAGTGGGTCTCCTCAAAGTTGTTGTAGTGTGATTAGGGTACTAGCGAGGGATTTGTCATGTTTGCTTCTAAGGTGGTAACTTTCAAGCTTTGTACCCTAAGTCGGTGCCCGTCATATGGTGTTACCGGTCTAGGGCCTGTCGCTGCAGCAACTTGTGCGGTAAAGGTACCGCACGTGCCCCAAGTGCAGACGCCCTGATCGACATCCCTTGGCAAAGCCTTTCTGAGAAGCTCTGGGATCAGTCAGTGTAACCGGATGCTTTATGGGTTCCTCCACCACCCGCCTCTAATTTTCCTTCCCTCCCCCATAGATTCCTCCTCAATTAACCCTGATTAGGCATAAATATCCTTCAAAAACCTTAATTATGGGGGGAGCCTAGGGGAGGGGGTAGCAGGGGAACCCATGAATTTGGAGCGGTCACCCGTTCAGCTTACTCCAAGCCTCATAACAAGATCACCATGACCAGGGAAAGAAGGTGGCTTCTCGTGATGAACTCTAAACCCTGAACCCTAAAGCCTATAAACCCTGTCCTAAACCCTATAAACCCTAGAACCTATAAATCCTATAAACACCCTAAACCCTATAAACCTTAAACACCCTAAACAAAAAGGGATATGAGTGGCCCATAGCGAGGTCCAGTTACTCCTGAAGCGGGCTCAAAACCCCAACTGGGTTGCTGTTAAGGAACTTAAACTTAGTTATCATAGGGTTTAGGGTTTAGGATTTAGGGGGTATATAGGGTATATACGGTTTAGGGTTTAGGGTTGCCATACTGGCAGATACTGTAATTCATATGGGTTTCCCAATATAGTAATCTGAATTAAACTCCTTAACAGCAACACAGTCAAATATGGGCACCAAACGAGCAGATGGCTGTGTAATAAAACCGGAAGCCGAAACTTGGGTTTCCCCAGGGTTTAGGGTTTATAGGCTTTAGGCCTTATAGGGTTTAGGGCTCATAGGGTTTTTAGGACTTTGCCCCTCAGTCTAAAACCCTGCAGGCTCTCACAGTTGCAACAGGATCCATGAACACTGGTGTTGGGATTTCTTACCGTGCACTTGCGGTTTGTAATTGTAGGGATACCCGGACATGGACCCCTGACAAACCTCAACCCCAACCCCCAAAAGCCTCAAGCCGAAACCATGATGCAAAGCTACAGAGCTCCAAATAGCCGCGTTGTAGGTTTGTAGGCTGTAGGGCCCAAAGTAGGAATGTGCTTCTGTGCTTATTCAGCAGCTAAGACGCTTACAGCCCATTCGAGAAGCCCCTGAACACTACAGCATCTAAACTGCTCAACCCCCTAAGCCCCAACAACTATAGCCTGCCGCACCAAGCCTCTGGCCGAGATCCGAGCGATGGCGCTGAATGCATCTGGACAGCTTCTTGCAACTGCTTCTGCCCGGGGTACCGTAGCACCCTGGCTACATTACGGGTTCAGGCATGAGCCTTCTGGTTTAGGATTGTGAAGTGCTTCAAAGGGCAGTCCACCACACACAGGCCCTTATTCATCAACAAGGGTTCGTGATAGTGCGGGATCCTCTGCTCAAGCAGTTCAGGGTTGCTAGCTTGTTGTGACAAAACATCCTGCTTGTGTTTTACTTCCTGGGGGTGCGGGGGTCATGTTCGTAATTCGCGAGGCCAAGGCAGGGCGTCTATTGGGGCTTAGGTGGCTTCAGGATTTTTGGGGGCTTGGAACATGCTACCAGCCTGATAGGAGCATCGCGAAAGGAAAGCAGGCAATCTGTGGAATTGATGAGGGTTCATGTCTACCGCCTTAGAGTTGTGCGTGGGAGCCTTGTAAATGAGACAAGGAAGTAACAGCTTGGATAGGAAAACTCATCTTGTCTAAGACAAGTAAGGAAGACTGTCGGAATGGTGCAGACATATTCAAAATTGGCACTCTTCCTTAAGTGCGTCTGAACAGGTCTGCGGCATGGGACAGCACAAATGGAAATATGGTTTGGGCTGCACTGGTCACCATATGCTCTCGAAACACGTGATTGTGGTCGAGCATGGATGTTTTGACCGAATCTACGGTCTGAAGCTCAACCCAGACTGAGCTCCAGAATCAGCCCCGTACCCCAAATCCCCAAAACCTCACTGGCAAAAATGCTATCCGCAACGCTGCCCTGTAGCCCGGGGCCCAGGGGCTCCCGCAAACCTCAACCCTAAATCCTACATTGGTGGGTTTGACAAGCTGGCAACACCTGTAGGTAGATAGGGTAGTTTCCATAAATGAGGGGGCCCCAACATGGACCTCAACATTCTACAGCCCTAATTCTGGGACCCCCAAAAGTTACCCCAAGTTTTTTGGAAACCCTAAGCCCTTTACAGACCTCAAATATACCCTACATAAACCTACGTATCCCCACTGATAGTTCAATCTGCGCACAAGCTCACGTCCTCCGGGATTCCGGGAGCGCACCCCGCGCTGAAGCCTGGTATTAGCTATCCTGCCTGACCAGAAGTACAGAATTACCTCATACCTTGAAAATAGTGGTCCCAAAGTAGCGTCATGAAGGGATTTTAGTACACCCTAAACCTTAAAACCCTGAACCCTAAACCATGAACCCTGAACCCTAAACCCTATAAACCTTAAAACCCTGAACCTAAACCCTGAAACCTGAACCCTATATCCGAAACCAACCCTAGAAAAATGGCTCTAAACCCTAAACCTAAAACCCTGAAGCCTGAACCCTAAACCCCGAACCCTGAACCCTAAAAGTGTCTAATTGCCCCCCCACCTTGCCCTACCTCCCTCTTTTCCAAGGTACGGCTCTGGGACCGAGACTCAGTGTTCTGCGGTTTAAGGCTTTGACTGTAGTTCTAAGGTCCGAAGCATGGGTTTAGGGTTTATAGGGTTCAGGGTTTAGGATTTGGGGTTTAGGGTTCAGGCTTTAGGGTTTAAGGCTTTCCGTGTAGTTCTAGGGTCCTAACCACAAAGTAGAACTGTGTATAATGTACCCCAAGGCTCTATTCTAATTCTTGTGTTCTGGGGTTTAAGGCTCTGAGTGTAATGCCTACATACCAAGACCTTCCTAGTACCTCTGACTGGGGATATAGGGTCCCTCACCATGTGGGTACTGAGGCCTTAAAAGAGGTGGTATATGGAGGGTCCAGGTACTTACAAAATGCCAAATGGTATAACTTCGTAGAATGAACCCTAAGGCTTTCCTCTAATTATCAAGGCCCCGCAGTAGGAAATTGCGGACATGTAGGGCTGAAGGTTAACGCCTCAAGGCCCAGGCCTGAGATTAGATTCCCCCTTAAGTAGATAGAATATGGCTTTGGGTATATCATTTAAAAAAAAAAAAAACAATCTACCACATATTCTATCTGCTTAAGGGGACTATAGGTTTTTGGGGCTCCGAGTTTTTCTGGGGGGTAGGGTCAACGGCCTCCTCTTTCTTTGAAGCTCAAAGTGTTCGTAAGCCGCCTGAAGCGGCAGAGCGCCGCCCAAATTGTTCGACTGAAAGGATGCGAAAAGGCTCGGACAATAGCGCCAGTTTCCATGTTCTTTTCCATTATCCCTATATAGCCTATATACATATGTATATATACACACCCTATTATGGTAGTTTTCATGTTCCTTTCCATTATCCCAATATAGCCGCTATGTAATCCCCAATATGCGATGACCATGATGATGGTGGCGGCGGTGTGGTTCACACTGTGGCAAAAGCATGGCGGGTTACCCGTTGCAGTATGATGCAAACCTGCCTGCTGCATCGGAGCCCTCACAGCGCGTGCACTCGTAATTGTAGAGTGAGGGTAGGGTGGGCTTGGGTATGAGGGCGAATTTAACTTCGGCCATTCCGTAAGTAGTAGGATTTGTATTCCGTTGCAGATCTGGCGCAAGTGCACTTTGTCCAGGAGGGTTGTTCGGCTGAGGGGTGTATTTTTTGTTTTTACGTTTCTTTGCGTTCAGGGTGTCAGTGCTGACTGTCAAATCCAGTATACAAACTTGTCTCAACTGCTGCTGATATTCATTGTGTCCTTTCTCTTGTTTCCATGTTGTTCACATGTGTTTGCTACCATGTCACTGCCATCCTCTGGAACATCAGCAAACTTTGTAGCATTCTTTGACTTCTTGTGAGACTTGCCACGAGCTTGCTGAAGGTCTCTCATCAGGATAATGGTCTCTAAACACCCAGGGCACCCCCCCTTTTTTGCCCTGTCTAAGTTGCTCTCTTTGGGGTGGTTGCGAGGATGATTTCGGTCCTACTTATGTTCCCCCAGAAGGTTTCAATTGTTATGGGAACCCGCAGAATTGGAGCCCTGATTCTTACAAGCCACCTAAAGGGTAACTTGCGCTTGGGACCCACCTGCACAGGCGAAACGTCGAGCTCTGATGCTTATGGGTATAATACAAGTGTAAAGAAAGGAAATTTTCCTTTCTGGGAAAATTGCTTAAGTACCTGCCTGCTGACTCTTAGGTACACCACCAAACAATCCTGAAAGGCTTCCAGTAAAAATCTTGCAGCAGGAGTCCCAGGAGTACTCAACTGTTGGATAGCTGGTCCAGTAGGAACACGTCGATCTAAGCCTCGCAATCCTCAGCCCCTTGCACAAACAAACCTAGAAAAGGGCCCATCCCTAAAACTGAGGCCCTCCAAGCTAGATCTTATGGTTGCTGGTCGATTTAAAAGCTCGGCCGTCCACCCGCAGTAGGAGCCCAACAGGTGCCCCAAAATGATCCTTGAACGCAGTCATACAAGCATTAGGGCCTTAGGACCCAGCCTGGAACCCCGTCATGTAGAAGCCTGGAAGATTCCACCCCTTATAGATACAAGTTTAGTACAATGTAGAGTCATAGAGTCTACTTACCTTATAACCTTATTTTTCACATCTAGTCCCCTACATTGTGGCATGTCTAGCAACTTTCAAGAGACCCCGCTTCAACCAGCTGTCACAACAAGGCTGTGCCCTCTTTGACCATGCTGTGCAGCTTCCTGGTAGACTTCAGGTCTAAGGGTTTTGGGGTTTCAGGTTCTGGGTCTAGGGGATTTGGGCACTTGCCCCCCCCTCCATATGTTTCCGGTTATTATGATGCTTGTAAAGAAGGCCCCGCATTTTTTGAAACACCCATTCATGCTTTTTGCCGTAGAAGTTGTGGAATTCGTGCTCAGGGCTTTGGACTGTCCAGGGATTTCCAAGCAGTGCTTCTCTCAGGGTTGTTGTTCAGTTGGCGTGAAATGCATGAGGCTCAAGTCAGCAACGATGCAGCCAACGTTAAGGTTTGTGGAATGTTTCGATTGATGTCCTATTTCCACCCTATATATCCGGTTATAGTAGTTTCCATTTTCCTTTCCATTATCCCCATATAACCCCAATGTAACCCTAATATTATCCCAATGGGTACCTATCCCTATACCTTAAACTGCGTGGTAGAACCATGGGTTCATGTGGTATCAACCGGCGAAGCATGACGCAACCTATTCGCGTCTGGAATGCCTTTCCAGCCGCCGTACCCGAAGACTCGGAGTTTTCAGAGTTGTGAGCTTCGGTTTAGGGATTGCGGTTTAGGGTTTATGAAATATATGAAATCACGGAGGAGGACCCCCCCCCCCTCATACACTTCTTAAAGTCTCCATGAATCCATCGGGTTGCCAAGTGTACTCCAGTTTCGCGAAACTCGAATCTGCTAAGTGAAGAACGAGAGGGGCCTTCCAGGAGCCTCACCCTCCATCCGGAGGCCCTAAATCCTAGAACTCAAGCCCCGAATCCTAGGCATCAAGACTCTGAACCCGAGACCCTGAATTTTGAAATCCTCCTGAAATCCTAAGGTTTAGAACCTAAACCCAAAGCCCTCAAGTGCCACCGCATGCCAGCCCCAAGAACTAAGTAGGAAACTCCTATAAGCAGCCAAAGTTCCCCAGCAGTAGCTGCAAGCATGAAGAAGCCCAAGTATTCATATGATACCTTCACAAAATCACCTTTCCATAACCTTTAGGAGTAACCTGCAGAATCCTCATAGATTCCCCTCATATCCCGAGGGTCCGCGAGGGGTACCTTGATCTTCAGAGTCCTCCATCCACATATTTGGTCGTTGTAACCCCTGATCTGTTTAGGGTTTAGGGTAGTGGCAACTGCAGTTGCCTCTCTTTGACTAAGGTTTTCGACGGGGCGCCCACGAGTGCTGCATCCACGGTGTAGGCATTTTATGTCTGAAGTACCTGGCGGTTTCTCTATGCGCTTTAGACCCCAGAGGTTTCCAGGCAAATCTGCAAGGCTATATAGGGGATTGTATAAGGGACTTCTATTGGGGTTATAGTGGGTGATACTAGGGCTTTAGACTATAGCTCATGTGTGTCAAACACGCGGTTAGGTCCCCGCCAACAACGGGGGTATCAGCCTGCCAGCATCGTTTGGAAATACTGAGATCATGATTCAAGCATACCCCTTGTTCGCTATAGCCTAGGCCCAAAACCCTTCTCGCAAAGCCCTGGTGTTCTGAAAGTAGGTAGATGCCACGAATTCCAACTTACGGCCCCCTTCATCGAACAGGCGTCATATAGAAAGGACTAATCAAATTGCAAGCGGGCTTGAGCTGACCAAAAAGCTATTCTTCAGACCCACAATGCATGAGAACTGTTCCTTGCACTGATAAGATCTGTGGAGTGGCCTTGGAACGGCCAGTCGCTCAAATTAAGAGTCTGGACATAAGATCCCTGAAGCTTTGTCATATAGCACCTACCATGCCTAGGGCCCCTCATTTTCACCGAAAGACTTTGTAGAGTCCATCCCTGCCATCGTATAGAGACCCCACGGGTGGGCTCATGTGCAGGTTTTGCGGCGGATTCGATGCACCTGCTGGCCTCGACAGCAAACGCTTCTCAGTGGTCTCAGCGGTTTTGGGATGCTGGGTGCGATGCAGAATGTCTTTGGGGAGTCCAGGTAAAGGCCAAGGTCTGCATGCAGTGGTGCGAAACAAATCTCAGCACAAGACAGGCGCAGGAAAGAGTGATCCAATTTCCGGCTCTATCTGTCCACTCCCGTCCCAAAATCGAAGCTCAAACCCAGTCTTTTCAGAATCTCCGTGTGTCATCAATCCATCTGCAGCCTCTATGTCTTCTTCTAGATACGCCTATGTCGTCCTTATTCTGTCTCATGCGCATCCCAGGCTATGATCCATGTTTTCCGCTGTCCGAAGCAGGCGCTGGTGCTCGAATCGTGAGCATCTTTTGGGGCTCTGAAAGTAGGTTTTGAACATCGGGGATGCAGGGATTCCGATGTGCGGAGCCCTACATCTTCCATGAAAGTTCTTGGCATAGTTTGCACTTAAGGAATCAGGACCGGAAGCCCTAACCCAGACCCTAATAAATAACCACCCTCCCCTAAAAAGGGCTTAGAATAGGGATTCAAATATTAAGGCCCCTAAAAGGAGGGGGTTTATTAAGCAGGGGTTTACACTAGACGCGAATCATGGTGGCATGAGGTTTTCGAGGGCAAGTCTGTATGATAGGTATATCAACCGAGCTCGAGTATACCATCCGGGCAAGGCTGATTTCCCCACAAGCAGCAAGGACATGACCCAGCTTTATGTGGTAGTTTCCCAAAATCAGGGGGCCCCAATATAGAGCCCAATATATTATAAGCGTTATTAACGGGACCCCCGAAAAGGAATCCCCAATTTGGGGAAAATCACCATGTATACAGAGCATAAGAAAGCAAGCTCTGCTCACTTCACTTCTCTGTTCGAGAATTCCCTGGCCCGGCTTGACCTATGCTACTGCTAGCATCATGACTATGAGCATCAAAATGGTATTACTTCTATTTCTGTTAGTGTTAGTTGTGGTAGTAGTGGTGATAGCAGTAGCAGTAGTAGTAGGCGCCCCCAAAATCACCACTATCATGATTACTATCATTATGGTGGTTTCGTCAAGTTGCGGGTCACGGACTCCATCAGCTTTGGGCTACATTTTGGAAATCGCTAGAGAACTTGTAGCCATCTAGGTAGAGGAGGTAGCTTCCCAAAATAGGGCGACAACAATATAAACCCCAACATATTATAATCCTTAGTATTGGGACCTTCAAAAAGGTAGCCCTAATTTTGGGAAACCCCCATGTTGGCTGTAGCCTGCATAGCCATTATGGTGCCCATGCTGCAGGGTGGTAGCTTTTGAGATTGGGGGGGATTATAGCTCATTTAAGCAGAAGCAAAATGACCGACGTGCCCGTTTTCTGAAGCCAGGCTGTCGAGGGGCTGTCGCCGACATCCTTGACAACACAGGCTGTTTCCAGTGACAAGGACGCGCACAAATGCGATGGTCACTCATGGGGCAGGTGCTGTAGATTCTTCTGGGTCCTCGCAGCAGGGGTACTCCATGATAGGGAAAACTCTCAATCCTAGCCTTTGGTTAGCTAGGAACGGAGGCATGGATCCTTATAGCAGTCCCATATGACCCATTATAGTAGTTTCCATTTTCTTTTTCATTCTTTCATTCCCAGCTAACCAAAGGCCAGAATCCCAACCCCTTAAACCTGGGGCACAAGCTTTTGGCCACGGCTTTCTTGAGCAATGACAGGAGCCCATCCTTCAGAATAGGGACTCTGAGTCCCAGGCAGGCCTTAGTCTTGACGGCGATAAGTTATGGCGGCTTTGGGGGTTTAGGTTCCAGGTGCGGGGTCGGAGGATTTCAATGGGGATAAATAGGTTATTTTTGGAGTTTGGCTGTTTTGATGACCACAGGTTGGCCGGGTGGCAGGGGAGAGCGAAATGATCCCAACGTCGTTGCATCCCACCGTGGGGGGTTTAGCAAGGGCGAACGAGTCAGGTGAAGTTGAAGTATGGCTTAGCCGACTCATCATTCTCATTTCGCTTCGGGGCAAGGGCTTGGTTAGGGTTTATTCATGTGTGTTACGAGTTGGGTTAATAGAGGGCAAGGCCGACCAGTTTTCAAGCGCTTCTGGGGGTCAACAGGGGAAAGCAGCGCATGGGAACTCTTTGAGTTGAGGCAAACCATCTGCTGGACAATACCATTAACCTGTATAACCCCATACTCTCCCTGTGTAACCCTTTAATATAGTAGTTTCCATGTTCTTTTCCATTATCCCTCAAGTGCTCTAGCAAGATGCGTGTTGGTTGCCAGGTTGGCTCGTTTTTTGCATTCAGCACTTTGTTTTTCTTGCGGCAAGCATACAACAAGGTGACCCTCTTTGTAAGCTTTGCACATGTAAACACGACGCACATGATCCCGCCTAGTCTTGACTCAAGACCTGTTCGTCATTTGCACACTCACGCTGCCGTGATGTAAAGAGGTGTACCAGGCGCTTGCGTTGATTGGTGTACACTGTGGAGCCCAAACTCCCCTTGCAAAAACGCGACGCATGAAGTCCCTGAACCGGTGACCCAGTGCAGGCGGATGAGGACGATGACCTCAGCGACTGGAACATCGTTGACTGCGATCGGCCGGGCGCTTGCTCTTCTGAAGCTTCAACATGAGTTTTGGTCCCAAAGTTTTGCAGAAACCTAGTCAGTTCCATATCAGGGCAGATATACGGAGTTGTTTCCATTTTCTTTTCCATTATCCCAATATAACCCCAATTTAACCCTAATATTGCCCTAGGGTTCAGACAGAGGACGTTGCCGTTTAGGTTTATGGCTTGCAGTATAGGTCTTCCGGGCCGAGGCTTGTCGGATTTTGCACAGGAGCGCTCTAAACCATGAGACCATGAAGATGAAGTGCAGATACTGTGTTTAGAATATGGGTTTTATAGGGATAATGGAAACTACTATATTGGTTTCATATTGAGAGTATGGAAAAGAAAATGGAAACTACTATAGTATGGTGTTTCCACATGGGACCACACCACTACATCCAAGACTTGGTCGGGCGAGTCTTAGTTTGTCAAAGCTTTCGGGAGGAGCCAGTAGCTGGATAGCCCCACATGGGGCTGTGCTTGCAGTCAAGATCTCTGGATGGCTTTGCAGAAGCTGCCTGCCATAATAGATTTTCATGAGCAGCAGGGTACGCTAAGATTGAGACGGGCTTTGAAGGAGGTCACTTCTGCAGCTGAGAAGTCATGAAGCGGCAGATCCTGAGCACAGAGAAAATGTACTTTCAACTGCCATGCCCTAAACCCTAGGCCATCATGTAAATGTAGAGGTTAAAAGAGGCGCTCCAAAACAAAAAATGTAAATGCTGCCCGTATAGTTCGGGAGTGCAGGGCGAGTCGCGATGCGCGGAGGGTGGAGACAGGAGGCCGGAAGTCAACAAAATAGGGTTCGTGATATTTTCGACCATAGTGGTAAAGAGCTTAAAAGTGGAAATCTTGGTGATTGCTCAGGTTGCTATAGTGCGTTTCCCTGGAAGCTCAGTCACGGACGTGGTGAGCTACTCTTACTAAATCCTTGCTTGGACCCATCCATAGCATTTAACCCAGTGCAGGACAGCTGAAATTCGCTTGACGGGGCAACGTGACAGTACCACTGGGCCATGGCACCCTCTGAAAGCGGTTTGGCGGTTTGTGCTTCAGGAGTTGTGATTTCGGCGGCTTACCTCAAGGACACATATTCTTTTGAAGATTTAGATAGATGGCTATGCCCGTACTATTCCGCAAACTGCTATACCTATTCCATGTTTTTGCAAGTACGCACTTCTGAATAAGGTCTCACTTGGCAGTCGCGCAGCACATCATGTCCAACTACTGTAAGACCTCCTCACCAATGGTGCGCAGAAGGTAGACTCCCGTAATCCTAGTCTCGACCACTATATATATATGTATATATATCATATACACCTTCTAGGATGAACTGCTGGGAGTCCTGGTATACGGGTCTAACTCAAACCAGCTGCATTCTGTGTTTGGGAGTTTAGGAAAATCTCCTTCCCAAGATTCTTTCTGCTCTGGCTTAGCTGTTGGTAGCGGGTTGCGGCGGCAGGTCATGACATGTCTCCAACCGAGTGTTGCTATCCTGACGCAACTTGAAACATCAGGAGTTACCCTGCAACTAGCTTGAGCCCATACCTTGTTGTAGCACCTTTATCCTAGATCCCCAAACTGCAGCCCTGATCCAGCGGAAAGGCCTACAAGGCCATGTGCACAAGGCAGGTGCCTGTCCTTCGTATAGTAGCCAGAATCGCAATAAAATAGATGGCAGGGAGAATGCTGGCTGCGTTTGCCCTCGTCGTCTTGTTATCATTTCTCCTTATTCTTTTGTTGGTGGTTGTGGTGGTGAACAGAGGGCTAGCTAGTTCTTGCCGGATGTCACACATGATTCTTGATCAAGCTCAAGTAGGGAGGGGGCCATGGTGGGATTGTTGGTCTTTTCTGCGACCTCTTGCAGTCTCGGAAGGAGAGGGTTCAGGGTTTAGACGAAGATTGCGGGTTTAGTCAAGTCTGGTCACACGGACATATTTCTTCTCTCCTATGACCGTGCTCGGTGTGCTCGAGGAGACCTAATGATTTTTGGGGTAGATTTCCAGATTTCCCCTGAGCCCGGCACGAGGTTGCTTGTGGATCTCGAGGTTGACGCTGCTTTGGCAGGATGTGGTGGAGCGTGAAGTGTTTGAAAAGAATCTGCCACACCATCCTGAACATGAATGCTTGCAATTCCCGAAGTGCGCTACCTTGCACTTCCAAATGCCCATACTGTAGCAATATCCTATATGCACATTTTGTGATTTGTAGTGGGTATTAACCCTAATATGAGCTACAGTCTAAACTCCTAGAATCCCCCTTAAGAACCCCTATAATACTCCCATATAAAATCCCCCATATAACCCCCTTTAAGGAGCCTAGGCTGTAGCTCATATGTTGGACCTTAGACTGAAAACCTGCTAGATACGAATGGGAGCATCCTTCAAGGCATCCGAGGCCTCTCCATGTGTTTCATCACCCCCTCCCCAAACTTACGGGGCTAAGAGGGAAACAGGAAACATAATTATATAGTTATTGTATTCCTTTATTCCCCAGGAAGCACCGGTAAGCAAGACTAACATGGAAGCCTAAGTCGGCCTCCTTTGAGCGCGCAGTAGTCTTTGCAGGGCTCTTTGTGGGCTTTCTTGTTATGGTAGGGGAGGCTGATGCCAGACTAACTCCCCAGCATGCTTGTATACACTTCTCTCCTACATTAAAGTACCCAAGCCCAGCACGGTTGCTTTGGAACGCTGCTTGCATTACTTCTTTGTTTTTTTTTTCTGTTGCGAGGCCGCAGCCCACAGCCCACAACAGCTCCATCAGAATCCTTCCAAAATGCTCCAGAAGTACTAGTGACGAGCGGCCAAGGTTAGAATTACGATGGCTCGGACGCCAAAGCCCAAAGTGAAGCAGAAGTGCAACCAAAACATGAACAGCTGGAGCGCATGCCATTTGGAAAGGGCTTCCGCAGGTGAAGTCCATCTTGACGCAGCTTTGGAAGCCCTGCCGAGACTACCTGGCCTTAGCCTCGGTTGTAGGGTTGAGGGCTTAGGTAGCAGGGGACTGAGCTACATGCCAGGGTTTGGGGTGGATGGTTTACGGTTCAGGGCTTCCGATGAAGAGGGCTAAGACCGGCCGGAGCCGTGCAAGCAAGGCAAATTGTGGAGCCTTAAGGTGCAAGATTTGGGCTTTGATGGTTCTCGTAAGTGGTTGTCAAAATCATGGTCCCTTTTTGGATCCCTATTATAATACGGCACCTAATGTTTAGGGTACCCAAAAACGAAAAGGGATCATAATTTGGACAACCACCCACGTAAGGAAGTTGAGCTTGGACGTATGGCGTCTGGGCCTTTGGGATTGTCGCTAAACCCCTTAAAAAAACCCTAAACCCTAAACCCTTGTATGAGTCTGGGCATTTGGGGTGGTCATGTATATGGCCAACAACAGGGTTGACTGGCGGCCAGCATCTTAAAGTTGAGTATCAGAGAGGGAACCCTAAATGCGAAACCCTACTTGGAGGGTCAAGGGGACTTAGTAATTGGGTTAATAATAGGGATAGGTAAGGTTACTATATGGTTTATAGGGGTTATTAACCTACTTACCAAGTCCCCCTGACCCTGCAAGTAGGGACTTGCATGCAGTCCGCTAGAGAAAACGAGACGATTGACTGGGGGAAGGCACAAGTAGTCAAGTTGAGCTTGCATATTTCCAAACGACATGGGCGGGCTTGGCAAGGTGCCTCAACAGGATTCTGGCGGATTTGTCCAGCAGGAGTGTAACAAATGAAGCTGAGGCCTATAGAGATTCAGGAGGTGTCTCCGGCACTGTCAACCCATATGAACCAAAGCATGATACACACTATGTCCTGGTTGCTGTTAAGGAACTCAAATTGAGTTACTGAATCAAGGAAACCGCATTATTTATAATATACCCATATTATGGTAACTTAACTCAAGTTCCTTTAAAGCAGCTCAGATGGAACCAGGGCTTACATTCAAGTCAGGAGCCATGGCTGGAAAACGCATCCCACGCAATAAGCCCAGGAGTCAGATGAGCTACTGCCAACATTGGCCTTATTCAGGAACCCTTAATAATGGACGTAGGGATCCCTTTCGTAGTTTAGTATAGTCCCTCATGTAGTCCCTAATTCGGAACCCCACGTCCATTAAATTACGTAGGAGATATGTGACTTGAGCTCATATGCAATAATGATGTTGCTTTCTTTGTTCCACGCCTCTAGCAGCCATATTGGAAACCCTGAGCCCTAACCTTAAACCCTGGACCCTAAACCATGAACCTTAAGCCCCAAACCCTCATCAGCTCCACCACAACTTTGCCAGGACGGCCCTAGTGCAGTGGCGTGGGTACATCAGGGACCTGAGGAGAGTGCCGCGGCATGCAAAGTCCAAGAGGCACCAGGATTTAGGGTTCAGGGTTTAAGGTTTAGGGTTTTAGGGTTTCCACACTACCAATCCGTCCGCAAAACCAAGTCAGTCCTAATTTTACACAGTTGTCCTATTGAAGTTTTTTGAAGCCTCATTGCTTGGACGAACGTAAGCTTTTCGGTGGCGGTGCGGGAATGTTGAGTTTAGAGTTTCAGCATTTCAGGAGATGAGCTCGGGTTTTATAGGCCAAGTTGGGCGGTTCATGTTTATTTCCATTATCATTGTTCTACTAGTTACTCGTAGTCGCAAGGTTATACTAGGTCGGAGTGTTTAATGGCTGGGCTTTGAGAGTTACACGTTGCAGGTGGCTTCAGGACGCATGTTTCACTTATTATTATTGTTATTATTGTTATTGTTATGATTATTATTATTGTTATTACTATTATTATTTTTATTAGTAGTAGTAGTAGTAGTATTAGTAGTAGTAGTAGTAGTAGTAGTATACAAGGCTTGACATCGCACAAATTACAAGGTGGAACAGGCAAGAAGTCTTGTAGGAGCTGTAAACGCGTTCAGCAGGTTAAGAATGTAGCTGCTTCAAATGCATTCTGCAGAGCTTCTTGGTCACCCGGCCTTACATGGTGTACATGACCATGGAATGATGTTTACCCGATGCCCACGGCCCAGAAGATCTGAACCTATGAGGGTTTAGGGGTTCAGGGTTTAGGGTTGAAGGGTTTGAGGGTCGAGGGTTGCCTTTCTCATCACAACTATCAATCAATCAACATGTGCGCATCCTCCACACGCACCTGAAACCTGTTGACCGACATCTCGCAGCTTCCAACCTTCAGAAGCCACACCGGGGCGCGCGGACCCTCAACCGAACTCAGCAATGGAGCCCTGGCTGTTGTTTTTTGGTAGTTGCTTTATCAGGACGAGGGTTACGGACATAGCACACCTTCAAATCATGCAGGGTTGTTAGCAAGTCTGAATCCTAACCCGGAAGTTTTTCAAAGTCCTGAAGCCTAAGATCAAGCTCCCCAAATGCTAAGCCGCCAAACGCACAACCAGTAGACGTTGACTTGGGGGTTTCAAAAAATTAGGAGTACCTTTCTGGTTGTCCCAGTAAGAGGCATTACAGTATTTTGAAGTCTACATTGGGGTCCCCTATTGATGGAAACTATCACTTGAGGCAACATTGCCCCCACGGCCAATGCACCACGCTCTCCGGCTCTCGTTGGAGCCTCAGCCCACCCTGAGGGTTAAGTACCCAAATAGGATGTAATTTTGGCTGGAACGGGCTTTGGATAGAGGTCTTGGGCCTATATCACTGTCAGCATGTGGCCGCACCATTTGCTGGCGCACTTTCCAGGCCCCTCTAGTTGTCAAGCTTGCTCTCCACGGGAGAAAAAGCCACGCTGTTCATGCATGACTTTATCTCCAGCCGTGTCTCGGCGTCATGCTTCATTACATTGAAGAGCTTCTGTCAATTCAAGGTCAAGCCATTGGGCATGCTTTCATACCAGCTGATTGTTGACAGTTCCGTGAACCCCCTGCCGTTTTCTGAGCAAACATGGAATGCCGCGACTTTAGCCCGTCACGTGTCTTCCGTGGCTATAGTCTTGTATCAAGCATCATTGCTTTCTCATGCGGTCCATCCCTCTCAGCCGCAAGTATCCCAAACACATGCCCACTGTTTTCAACCGTCAGGTTTCCCCACAGACTCACCGTTAATGCTTGAAACCAGATACCAGGCTCTTGGGTACTATGTGATAGCCTTATCTAATTTGATGTCTTTTCCTGAAAAATCCTCAGCTCGAGCATCTCTCTTCTCTCAGCAACTGATGCCGTCGGAAACCTTCGTGGTACCACAATCCTATTACTTGGTGGTAAAACACAGTCACACGACTAGGTTCCTAGGTCTGATATAGTTCTGTCTAATCGCACTGCTAGCCATCCTGTTTTTCTGATGACCACATATGCCCTTGCAAGTCGTGTAACAAGTTGCAGGACACTGCAGGCCTCATTTTCAACACCAAGCCTTTGAATCCTAACCAACTACAGGTTTAGGGCTTCGCGTGTATGAACCCTGCCCAGGCCTCAAACACAACCACACAAAGTTAGAAAGTCGTACTGCAGGGCCCGCTGCTGCCATTGCCGCCGGCTATGCTGGAGGTTTTCACGCTGTGAGCCCAGTGGTCCTTCAACAGCTTGACATCCACCCAACTTCTCCCAGAGTTGTTTTAAGAATGTTAAGTTTTCACTCCTGTGCTATTGCCAGGGCAAGTCCTTCAATTTTCTGCGCAGAGGGGGAGGGAGGGAGACAGAGAGAGAGACCCGATCCTGATTCGAACAATGTGTGATAGTTCCAGGGTGGACGTGCTAAAGAATTGACTCCCGGCACGTCCTTCAGGGTCGCGCACAGCATGTAGTAGAGGAAGAAGAGAGCGCGAAAGAATAGAAGCCAAAAGAGCAACGCTCCTGGCCCTGCCACATGCGCACGCAAAGCTTGCCTTAGGACGAGGGGCCACGGAGATGACTCTTACTAGAAACCCCAGACCCTAGGCCTAAACCCTAGACCCAATATGGTAGTCTCCATTTTCTTTTCCATAAGCCCTATAAATCCCCAATATATCGCCAATATTGCCCCTACATACCACCTTAGGCCTATAGGAGTTTCCATGTTCTCTTCCATTATCCCTATAGATCCCCAATATTACCCCTACATACCCCCAATATAATTTGAAAACCCTTCGAAACCCACCTCACAGGCCCGCCTTCACCGCGTCCCTGGCAGCCCCAGCACCAGGAAAGGAGGGCGGACGACTGGCCCTGACCTGAGTTTATATTGGGGTTATATTGGGAAATGGAACAAATGGAAACTACATAATGGGCTATGTAGGGATTATAGGGTGTTTAAGGGTTTGCGTTCGTGTTTGTTGGTTTTGTTCTTGGGGGGCTTATGGTTTGGGGTTGGAGGGATGCGATCGAATTCTATTGAAAGAGGACAGAACGAAAGTTGCAGTGTCCACGATTGTGCTGTTTTGTCAGTTGCCTGCTTCTCAACAAGTCCGAGTGCCGAATCATTAGGCATTGTGGAGTTAAACCCTAAACCCTAAAGCCCTAAGTACTTTGTTTGGAATTGTTTTTTGTGGGGCAGCTTTGGGAGTCCGTTTGGTGGCTTTGGGCTTTCCGGGCGTCCTCCATGATACCCTTACATAATAATATAATTGGTTTTTAGGGTTATATAGGGGTATATTGTGGTTATATAGGAGTTATATAGGGATTATATAGGTCATCTCCTCACAAAGCGTTGAAGGCGACAATCGTCGCAGGCAATAGATGGACGCGGAAAGATCTCTGGAAGTGTAAGCAGTGCCAAGATAAGCTGATGAGCGTTCGAACGAGCAGCCCACATTGAAGAGCATCAGAACATTTAAAGACAATAAATCATCATGAACAGCCAGAGCAGAAGTGTGCTGTTCAACAGACATCTCCCAACTGAAGGAGTGAATGCGTGTACGGTTCTAGGGGTACATGTGTATATCTGTATGCCATACTTTTCCACTGTATTTTTCATTATCCCCATATACTCCTTGTATAACCCCTATACAGCCCCAATATACCCCTATATAATCCCTATAAGATCCACTATGTTATGTAAGGCTATCATGGAAGACCTCCTTAGGGATCAGAAGATTTCCCAAATTCTGCAGCTCAGATTGTCGCGTCCCGACGCGGACGGCTGCGGCCCAAGAGCCCGGCTCGTCCTCACTATAGGAGCCTAAATAGATATGAATGTGATGGTTCCATATTCCTTAGGGTTTAGGGTATGGTTCGATATTCCTTAGGGTTTAGGGTTTAGGGAATAATTACCAATATTATGGTTCCATATTCCTTATATAATTATGGTCTATGGTACCTATAGTTTAGGATTTAGGATGTAGGGTTTAGGGCTGGGGCTTATATAGTCCCCCTTAAGCAGACAAAATATTAAGTTCGGGTTGAGCAGATAGAATATGGGTTGAGGGTTTAGGCTATAGTCCCCCTTAAAGTATTGGTTTGTAGTAGGGAATTAGGGAATATAATCCCTATTTAACCCCTATATCATATATTCCTTATTCCCTACTAAGGCGAACTAGTAAGTCAAGTAGATCGAATATGGAAATGCCCAACATCATCATAAGATGCCCATATACCCCATATGGAATCTACATAAGGAGGGCCATGAGCCTGCAGGTGATTTTCTGCAAAGTCCAAATTCATGTTGGGAGTTGGTTGAAAGGGATCCCCCATGTTGAGGGATTACTTTTCGTGGGCCGCATTTGAGCACTATCCAAGCAGCCACAATCTAGATGGGGGTTGTGGCGCCATAAAGCCAAGAAGGAGCAGGACGTTAATTTCATCTGTTGGATCAGAGGAAAACGCATGTTCCGGTACGTTTCCAGAACATCAGCCTTGTGCAACCGCTGAGGATTTAGAGTGATGAAGCTCGGGTTCCGATGCCTTCAAATTCAGGCGGTGGGGGATTGTATGCCGCACAATTTTGCGGATTAGGGGTTGAGTGTGTCTCATATTACCAAGACACGGGTGTTCTTCAATGCCTCTCCCACATGCTGTACCTCCAAAACGGTGTTCTTCGTCTTCATGTTTTCCAGAGGTACCAGTGTGTTGAAGGGATTCGAAAAGCAGCTAATCAGGATTGTAACGACCCGATTCAAAGGCGTTTGGCTCGTGCTTCTCAAGCTTCTGGCTTCCTGTCTTGCCGCTGAAGAAGGAGTAATGTAGACCCATGATTAGTACACCCCCTCCTTTTAAGGGCCTTAACATTAGGATCCCGATTATAATCCCTATTAAGGGGAGGGGGTATATTAATCAGGGGTCTGTGTTACCCAAGTTCTAGGGACGTACATGGACTGTCCGAAAAGCTGGTCATAAAGAGGCTCCAACAACAACCATGAAGCCACAAGAGCATATCATCTTCCGCAACCAGGCACTAAATCCGAAACGCCAGGCACCGGGCCCTATGCAGCCAAAACTCTACAAGCCCACCTTCCTCGTCTTGGATCTTTAGGCTGACAACCTACGACTGGAGTCGGGGGGCTGCCCTTCAGGCATCGCGACAGGCAGGGTTTAAGGTTTAGGGTTTGGGGTGTAGGTTGGCGGGTCTCCGGGTTAAGGGTTGAGGGCTTAGGTTGTTCGCTGTGCCTTTTGTCTGGGGTCCTTTTCTTCCTTCTTCTGTGTAGGATTGCCCGTTGAGCCTTCATAAGCATTAACCGGTATGGAGTAATAGACGGGAAGTACCGTGCCAAAAACACAGAAGAATTGCTGGTATACACTCTCAAAGAGGCTGCTTGCTGCCTACTAATCTTCTTCAATGCTACCGCCATACAGCCCCATGCGCCCTCTCTGCCTGCTGGGGGTCTAGGGCTTAAAGGGCGCAAGAATGTAGAGTTCAGATAGAAGTGCTGGTTGGAGCACAACGTCAGAGGAAAACCGAAATAGGCTGTGCTATAACAACCGGAGCCACGAAGGAGTGGCAACGTGGGCTTTGATTTGACGTCTTTTGGAGCAACAAAGTCTCAATAGAAGATTCCTGTCAGATTATCTCTCCCCAGACCGTCAACCCTGGACCTACTAGGGTTTAGGGTTTAGGGATTTAAAGGGTTTAGGGTAGCTGCATTGAATTTGGTGGTGGGTGGCTCATACTCCACATGAGCAGCAGTGTAACACTAATCAAGAGCTTCCTGCGTAGTCTAAGCCACCCACTTGCCAACTTTAGACCCAAAACTTTAAGGAACGACACCCTTAACCCCGAATCCCGAAACCCAAGTGTAAAACGAAACATGATGGAAGCCCAAGCTCCCTCAAATCCCTCAGCTTGATCCTCTTAACCCCTACACCCTAGATCCCTGAACCCTAAGCCCTAAACCCATTTTTCATGGATCGTGCCGCAAGGCATCTTCGAGGACTCGTGCTTCGGAGAAATGGTCCGCCAAAAACAACATTAGCCCTAAACGTCTAAACCCTAAACCCCAAAACAACCGCAAACCCTTCATCTCCTGATCCAAAACCCTTCATCTCATGATCCAAAACCCTTCATCTCATGATCCAAAACCCTTCACTTCATTGTCCAGGCCCTTTCTTCGGAATCCTCAGCACCGGCTCCAGCTCCCGCCTTCTGGTCGAGGCGTCTTGGGGAGTTCAGGGTTTATGGGGTTTAGGTTTAGGTGTTTAATTAGAAGGGCTCCAGGGTTTAGGGGTTCAAGGGTTTCAGGGTTTAGGGGTATGAGGGTTCAAGGGTTTAGGGGTTTAGGGTTTAAGCTTAAGGGATTGAGGATTTAGGGTTTCGCAGCATGAAGGAACTAGATTTGAAGAATAAGGATGGGAATTACGACTATATTTAGGATGTGGCATTGAGGGCTCAGGTTGTGGGTTCATTGGTAGGGCTTGCGCTTCGTGCTCAACCGTGGGTGTTACATGGGGTACCTAGGTCAAATGGTTCGCAAGGACTGCGAAAATGGATGAGGGACTAGAGTTCAGGGTGAGAAGCCTGAAGTATGAAATGGAAGCTGAGCTGTTGGAGGGGTTTATAAGGGATTGTCGTGTAGAGAAACCAGAATGCTCCGGGCCTCCTCGTTTTAGGGATCACGTTTCAGGGATTAGAGTTTGCGGTTGAAGAAGTCGGGCTTTTAATCCCTCGCCATAAGAAAGGAGAATCACATGATACTGAATATTCTCAATGTAGTAGCACCCTAATCCCTAAACCTTTTTTAGGTGAATACTTTCTGTTTAAGGCGTGCCGTATTAAGAGCCTACAAGCAGAGGAACGGGAAGAGACAGGGCTTGCCCAGGTGCTTCATTGGGATTAAGAGGTGTTTTTGCAGTAAACCCTAAAACCCCCCAAACCCCTAAGCCCCTGAATAATAAACCCCTAAACCCTAGATTCTAAACCCTAGCCAGGATCAGGATTGTGGATGGAGATTGGCGGAAGTTGGGGATCATTGGCCAGCATTCCCCGAATTTTGAGACGCCTGCATAAATGCTTGACTGGCTAGAACCCTAGCAAAGAGACACCCTCAATGAGCCATAACCTAAACTCCTTTAAAGGGGTTATATAGGGATTAGATATGGACTAGTATAGGGGATATTAAGGGGGATACTAGGGAGTTTAGACTATAGCTCACATGACCTGCACAAGTTTCTTTGTTGCAGGGGTCGCAGTTCATGGCGCAGAATACTTGAGTTATGTGCACCTCCCACCCGGTAATAGTGATTATAAGGGATAAAAGGGATCCTATCAGGATCCTGTTTTCCTATTATACAAGGTTACGGGGTGGGGGATCCTTCTAATACTTGAGACACTGATCTCTGCATTCGACTCAGCCCGCCTTTTTTGGGTAATTTGCTTTGCCGTCAACCATGGGTTCAGTAAGAGACCATGAAGGCATAACAAACAGAACGCCAGTCTCCTAACTTGATGTTGAGGCGCTAGCCGCGAATGGGGAGTCTCGGTTTCAAATCCCGAAGTGGTTTTTGTGTATCTCCAGTAATGAACAGTTTTGATAGGGCCAGTTCAGGGGTCTTTGAATCACTTCATGGAGCTATGGCAACTTGAGGGTACCCCCGCCCGCCCCTCCTCCCCTGTAGCCCGACACAGTGGCAGGTCCATGCAAATGGGGCCGGAGCTGGAAACACCAACAATCAAGCCTGTGCCGTTCGGCTGGCAGTTGACCCCTAGGGGACCTACATAGTATACATTCGGGGTCCCAAGGGGTTCTTGTATACGTGCCTTTGGGCCTAAGTAGGTTTACTAGTGGTACCCGGAACCTTTGGATGCTCCAAACAAATTATCAAGCAGAGTGCAGGCAAGGAAATCATGGCCGTACTGGATACCAACAGCTGCAAGAATGCAGCCGTAGCAGTAGTAGTCATCACCGAGCACGTCTTGCTCTGTGGTAGTAGGGAGAGGCTCTGTAGAACTATAGTGCCCCTTAAGTCAGTAGATAGAATATGGGGTATATGTGGATCTTATTATAAAATTCCCAAAGCCATATTCTATCTACTTAAGGGGGATTATACATGATTGCCTGAGTTATACTCCTTCCATATGTCCAGGCTGATGGACCTCAATACTCTGTGCTCATCATCTGTCGTACAAAGCCCGGCAGTTGATCCTTCAGACATACCACGCATATGGTAGTTTCCCAAAGGTAGGCGTACTTTTTAGGGGGCACCCATAATAAGGACTATAGTATTTTGGGGTCTATATTGGGGTCCCCTTTTTTTTGGGTGTGGGAAAACTGCTATATACCTAAACTCATTGCATGTAACGCCCTTAGGATGGCGCTGGATGGGCCCTGCCCTCTTTTGACATTCAGAGAGCCCAAAGATAGCTTGATTAAGGATTAGACCTTCAAGTATGCTAGTACCCTTAAGAGGGTTTAAGGTATATTCCTAAACCCTTAACCCTTTACCCTATATGGTATATTGAGCTCCCCGGGTACGGGATCCGGAAGTCGACTCAGAACAGCAAGTCCTGAACCATTGGCCCCCGACGCACTTGAGCACTCAGATATTCTCACCTTTAAGAGGGGGTTATATTGGAGATTATATGGAGAGTATTATAGGGCTTATTAAGGGGGATGCTAGGAGTTTAGGCCCTAAACCATAATGTCAGGGTTTATTGAGGGGGTTACTAGGAGTTTAGACCCACAAGCCTTAAGCATAACATCAGGGTTTATTGAGGGTGCGACTAGGAGTTTAGACCCTAAAGCCTTAACCATAATATCCGGGTGTATTCAGGGGGATACTTGGAGTTTAGACCCTTAGCCCTTAATCAAAAAATCAGGGCTTATTAAGGGGGATACTAGGATTTTAGACCCTAAACCCTAAACCCGATAATAGGGGCAATTAAGGGGGATACCAGGTTTTCAGACTACGCTACAGCTCATATGTCCCTCATTCTGCCAAGGCCTTCGCCACTTTTGATTGAGGCGTTCACTCAGAGCAGAGGTGCTGCCAAGGTGGGGTGCTCGAGAATGGTGATGTAGGATACGTTCGGTGGACGTTTAGGGTTTAAGGGTTGAGGGGTTTGGGGTTGAGGGGTCTAGGGGTTTAGGAGGTTCTGGGTTTAGGGTTTAAGGGTTTGGGGTTTAAGGGAGGCCTCCCCACCCAGCAATGGTGGCTATGAGGGATAACCAGGATTGTGTTAGGGCCCTCATATATTTCTATTATGTTATTATCATAGGGTGGAGGTGGTTGTCCTCCTAAAGATACAGCAGGTTGTCCTACAGGCCTCAGGGAGAAAACTTTTATAGACTTGGAGACTCACTGCTCTTTCCAGGGACTTGGACTTTTTCTTCGGTTCATTGAACAACAGGTCCTTTGCAAAGTGGTAGTGGGGAAGGGAGTCAAGCTGTTTAGCTCGGACACAGCTGGCGAAAGAGATAAGCCTAGCATGAAGGTCAGAAAGTTGAGGAGCAGAGTCCTATACAACCCAGTATAGCAGTATCCCAATATCACCCTGATATATAATGCATTAGAGTAGCGTCCATTTTATTTTCCATTATTCCCTATACCCTAATATTACCCCAATGGGTACCTATACCCCTGGTCTGGACGATGCTTTTAAACCTGTGGGCCGGCCTTTGAAGTAGGGAAGATTTTGGAGGACAACTACACAGGGGCCCAACGGGAGCAACAGAAATCCCAAAATGACTTGGGTGGATGAAATCGTTATGGGATGTGGGGTTGTTGGGAGGAGGGCCAGCTTCGTGAATCTAAGTCATTTTTCTATAGTCTTCTTGAAGCTGACGGCGCGCAGCAGAGGTCCAAAAGGCATTTATTTGCAGCATACTGTTACGGCTCGTAGGGTAACCCCTCAACCCTAACCATACAACCCTAAAGCCCTAAACCCTGAATCCAACCGTGAACCCTAGACCCTAAGACCCTAANNCCCTAAAACCCTAAACCTTTCACCCTGAGCATTGGGATTTCAGCAAAAGCAGGCCCAGACCCCTGTGAAGACCGCCGATTCGCGAGCAGGCCGTGTGGGATGTTTAGAGGCTTTGGGGTTATAAGGTTTATAGGGTTTAGGGTTCATAGGTTTCCTGGTAACTACAGGGCTTAGGGTACGTCAGGCTTCAGAGGGTTTAGGGTTTATAGGGTTAAGGGTTGAGGGGTTCCCGGTTTGGTGGGGCGCCCTTAAAGTTGACAGTTTCATGGGACAGGTTCTAGGAGACGGGCCCAGGTATCCGTGCATAGCAGTTGCTATTCCGCTTGAAGCTATCCGCGTATTGTCAGGTTTATGGTTTAAAGTTTAGGCTTGTACTGATGTTTCCAGAGTAGATGCTGACAAGGAAAAAATCGTGATGGTGCTGATAGGAAGGACCTGTATAATCCCCAATATATATATATATATGCCTTGTTATAACATAGTAGTTTCCATGTTCTTTTCCATTATCCCTATATAATCCCCCATATACGCCGTATTATAGTGACCCTCATTACCGGCCTCATGGACAGTCGGTCTTTCAAGGCTTCGTGTTCGAAGTTCCCGTGGCATGCTGCGACGGGGGGGGGATCGGGCGAAGCCTGAGTGTTAATAGCTGCTCCCTGGACCGTGTTGTGCAGGAAGCCGTGGGGGGATGTTCTAGTATCATGAGCTAACTGTTGGCGGCGCCTCTCGGGCGTTCGGATGGAGAGGTTTTGAGTGTTCGGGTGGTGTGTTGGATCATGTTGGATATGAAGCTTTGATTGCTGTACCCGGCTAGGCTTCCTAAATTCGATTCTGTAGACGTCATTGGGATAAGCAATTCGCCGGTCGAATACCTCGACTTGTAATCAAGCCCAACACCTTCTATGCGGCGCAGTTTTGTGGGCTCTCCCAGTTGTCGAGAAACCTTAAATCCTACAGTATTTTCCCATTTTCTTTTCCATTATCCCTATATTAACCCCTTATATAATGAGCGTATATAATCCCCTCAAAGAGACCCCCAATATAAGATATCATCATATGAGCGACGGACTAAAGTT
>CAJNIZ010045503.1:5062-25267 GCA_905231905.1 Symbiodinium pilosum
TCTTCTCCATTTGATTGTCCATTATCGGTACTTGTTGATGCCCCTAAACCTTGGAGTCTTAACGGTAGGGCCCAAAGAGAGGCCCCGCTTCTCCAACTCGATCGCGATCCTTCGCAGCCAGCGCTTGGCCAGGCGGCAGATGTGGATGAGCGGGTATGTGGAGGTTGTTCCTATACTGTTGATACCAAGAATGCTTCCCCAGGTAAGTAATTAAGGTCATGCAGAATATCAGTTTTAGTACCCACCACAGTTTGTATAAAACATGGTACATGCAATTTCAAGTGCATCACGTGGGAAGGGTTTTCGAGGAGATATCGGCTGGACTTCTGCCGCCATGTTTCCTTGGAATCGAGGTAACTTCTCATGCGCATTCCTTTTCGATTTGATTCGTAGGACTGCATGCAAGTATATGCACATATGTACATTTTTCGGTTGATAGAAGGTACATGTTTGTTATTTTGAATAGGCACATCAATTGCAGATACATGGCCTTTCCATCCTATAGTAGGTCTGAGAAATGCACAGCTACAGGGGTCAGATAAGCCAATACCGGGAGCACTGGCTTGTGACAGCCAAACGTTCTTAGCGAGATTGCTGCGTTGCCTTTTTTTCTAAGGACTTTAGGAGGGACNNAGGGGTTATATAATGACTATATAAGGGTTATATATGGTAATGGGATTAAAGGTCCCTAGTAGGTGTCCCTCCTAAAGTCTCTAGATTTTTGACCTTTGGATGTCAGATCTTCCTATCCTTGAGACGCAAAGCCCAGTATCGCTTACGCAATAGCCTACAAGAGAGAAGCTTGTATTTCGTGCATCCCTACTGTGGACATGATATCCTTTCGTTGAACAGGCTCAAGTGTCTTTTTTCATTTGGATTCATGTCTACAGCGGGGATGATTCAGGTCAGTGCTGAGTAACCTTGACGCGGAACCGCCCGGAACCTTAGTCTCAAAACTATGTAGTTGCTTCTTAAGGGGGATAGAGGGAGAGTGAATTCCTAGACCTCCCAACGTGCTTCCCTGCAATAGTACTGATGTTCTCTCCCCCTTGCGTAAGCACCTCTAGACGGCATTCCTTCCAAAATACATGGTTTTTGGTGCCCTGACAGGGAGCATACACCGATGTATGTGTTGGATACTGCCCTAAGCCCTAAACGGCCTGATGGCATGTCTGGATTGAGCCTTTGAAGCCGAGCGCCTGGAGACCTCAGTTGAGCCCCAAGCTCTAAACCTTCAATGATCAGCTGAAAACCCCTCTCGCCCTAAACTCTAAACTCTAAACCCTCAAAAACTCAAAACCTTAAACCGTAAACCCTTAATCCCTCTCTCCCCGTCTTGGGCTGCGTTTCAGGCGTTTCCCGCTTAATGGCGGTGTCAGTGGCGCTGCAGCTGCAGGTGTGCACTTGGTTCTTCGGGTCTGTGTTGAATGCTTTTTGTGTTCCTTTTGCAGGGCTTGGGTTTGGCGTTTTGTGTTTAGGGCATTGGCTTTGTGGTCTACGATGTATGCTGTATGGTCAAGAATTTTGAAGATAGGGCAGGAAGGGTAGGGGTGAAGAGGGCAGACCTACCTGCATGGTTTGAGGAAGTTCGATGCTTTTGCCGCGGTCCTAATCCTAAAAAAGATATTCTTTTGAGTACACAGGAGTGGGAAACATCCATGGAGGGATTCTGGTGTCAGAGGACTGCACTGTATAACGTTTTCAAGTGTTGGGGTCCAGGGGTCTCGGCATTTTGGGTCAGTGTTTGGGTTCCAGGGGATTTGCTTCAGCATGGTGGCTTCAGGTTTAGGGTTCAGAATTTGCAGTCTAGAGTTTCGAGCTTGGCGTGTAAAGAACAAAGGCCACAAACCGTGAACCCTAAGCATTAAATCTGAAACTGCATGGCCATGGAGGCTTTAGTTTGAGAACTTGACAATACCTGTGATCAGTACGAAACGGTTTAATTACTGCTATGAATAGTACTATTCTTGTTAGTATTGGTACTATACTTCCATCATTTGAAGTGCTTTGGCTTTCCCAGCCATAAGGGGGTTATAGTACTAATAGTAACAACAACAATAACAGTAAGAATAGGAATGATAATAACAACAACAATAAGGAAAAACAAGAATAGTAGTCAGAATAATTCTTCGGACGGGTTCAGTTCAGTTCTTACTTTCATCAAGGGTTTCTCTTTGCCCAATATGCTAAGCGGGCGGTTGACAATTGCCTCTGAGGGCAAAAAAATTACGTCTACGGACCATTGGAAGCCAGCTACGTTTCAAAGTCATTCCTCTTTCGAGTGGGGGCTTCTCTTTCAGTTAGCACCTTAATCAGTTGTGAATTCAGACGCGAATTCGTCATTCGTCACTTTAATCAGATCCACACCGGCGCTCACATGGTCAAGGCTGCACTGTGCAAGATAATAGATTCAGAGGCTGACATTTATTCAGGGGGAAGATGTCGAAAGAAAGAAAGAAGGGCTGGGCTATAGGGATTACCGTAGGGCATAAATGGGGACCACGGCTGGGATCCATTCCCTCATTCTTTTCGAAGCAGCAGATAGAAGAAGGTTTTGGTCGCGGTCGGGTTGTCAGAACTTTTGTCGTTCTGCGATCCTCACACCCTACACCTGAACCCTAAACAACCTACACCAGAATCTGCATGATACCAGTATATCCCAGCACCTGCTTTCGAAGACTTCAACAGAAGATGGTACATCCATAAACTCTCTAAGCCATGTTCAGTAAGGAGGACTCAATGCCTGGAGCCAGTATGATCAACCCCAAACACACGCACCGAACACCTAAACCCTAAACCCAAAACCCTAAACCCTAGACCCAAACCCTAATAAGGACCCCCCCCCATTATCCACTCCATCCCTTGGGTCGCTTGGCGCTCCCTGTTTTTTGAGTAGATGGTTTGCGTTGCATACGACAGGGTTTAGGGTTTATTAGGGTTTATTAGGGTTTATTTGGGCATAGTAGGGTTTATGGGGTTTAGGGGTTTAGGGTTTAGGGGTTTAGGGTTTAGGTTGGGTCCTTCCCCCTCCCAGTAACTGTCCTTAAAGGGGGCTTATTAAGGGGGTTCTTATAACTCCTATAACCCATTGTGGTAACAATTACTGTAAGGGGGAATGACCCCAGGTTTAGGGCTTATTAGGGTTTATTTGGGTTTAGTAGGGTTTATTTGGGTTTATTACTGTTTATTAGTGCTGATTAGGGTTTATTAGGGTTTAGGGCAACATAGACTCTACTTTTTTGATTCCTGACCTTGTTCCCTAAAGGCTCCACAGTTCAGAAGGCTGAAGCCTCATGTAGGTGCTGCAAGATGGGCCAATATTGTATCGTCATTATGTCAGTATCACAGACCCTTATATATTCATGGCCGAATGTACCCCAAAATCTCATTCTAATTTTGTAAGATGCTACATCACATCCAAACCCTGAAGCACTAAGCCCCTGCACCCCGAAACTACCCTTCACTCTGCTGGGTTTAGGGTTTAGGGGGTCCACTGGTAGGTATGCCTCAGCACAGGCCTCTGCCTCAGTGTATCTTGCAGTTTAGCGTGAGGGTCGAGATGGGGTTCAACAACGGACTAGGTTTGAAGGTTTTTCTACGAAGGGGTAAGGGGGAATGTTGCGCTCAAAAATGAAAATCCTTGCTATACGGGCATAAATAACAGAAATGTGTAAACCTTAAACCCTAATTTGGAAATTCCCCATTTTGGGTCAGAGTTCTGGATACTGCGTGTAGGAGTTGAATATTTGGAGGTCCTTCTAAATACAACTCTGCGAAACGTCGGGGATTCGCTATGAGTCTGATGAAGGCTATGATCCACTATGAGGATTCTTCAATGCTTATATGAACTGTAGTCTAAACCCCTTAAAGGAGGGTTATATAGGGGATTATGTAGGGACTACTATAAGGGTTATTAAGGGGGATACTAGGAGTTTAGACTATGGCTCATATGATACAGTCTGTGGGCTCGAAAGCATTAAAGCCTGAACCCTAAGCTCTTTGGGAGGCGGATTTGACGGCAGTAAAAACGGCTTTTGCTTGAACGGTGATTAAGACTGCCGTATTTGTGCGTGGTTTGTGACGTGTGGCCGGCATCTAGCTCCTTACATTAAGCCCAATTGGGTATAGGGTTTAGGGTTTAGGGCCCTTTGAACCGCTTAATCATTACCCGTGCTTTTGCGGTCTTTGAGATCTTGAGGCTGTTTTAGGGGCTCAGGCTTCAGGGTTTGCATTTTGCATGGGAGCAACTTGGAAGCTGTATGTTTTTTTTTTGGTTGTCTTGCCTCTTTTCGGCGTCGCTTTCGGCGCCGCTAACACCAAGTCCTACGGCTTGAAGGCCGAAAAATCCTGCGTAGTTTCAGTAACATTGCTATATAGGGGTTATGTAGGGGGGTTATTATGGGAAAGTGGAAGAGAAAATGGAAACTACTATTATAGTATGCCCAGGTGATGCTGCATGTTTAGCATCAACCTGGAATCCTAAGCCCTAGCCGCTAAGTGTGTTCTACTTGGAGGGTCATGGGGACTTAGCAAGTAGGTTATCAACCCCTATCAACCATACAATCAGCCCAAGTATCCCCATAGCTAGCCTACTTACGAACTTCCCAGGATCCTGCAAGCAGTATTAACCGGAGTTTGTTGTACTTGAAGGTCACTAGGCTCACCCACCAGCAGCCTCTGCTGGGACCGCCGGATTTAGGGGTTTGGGGGCTTAGGGTTTAGGGTGAAGGCTCAAAAGTTTGTATTCTCTCTCTCCCTCCTAGTCTCAGATTTGGGACCTCACATTCTGATGATCTCGCTGAAGAGTTCTTCCAGGAATCCCTAGACCTAAACCCTAAACCGCCTGGCCTCAATCCTAAACCCTAAACTCGCCATCCAAAATCGCTCTGACGGCTTGATGCCCTCAACACAGCAGCTTCATAGCCCGTTTTTGCAAGACTTCCCCCCTAGACCCAACGGCCCAAAGGGCAGTTGCAACCAAAGAGGCGTCCCCCCAGCATATATTCACCAAAAAAAATAAACTGCAACAAAACGGACCACCAAAAGGAACCTCAATGTTGTAAGCACCCGAATTCTTGAATGCCACCCACCTGAGGTACTACACCTTCGGCTCTTCTTCATACACTGCTGCCTTTGGAGAAAAGCCGCCGGTGGCTGTCCAGACGCTGTGAAGCAAGCGCTAGCATTTTGTTATGAGAATACATGCGGAAAGCACGTGTGCATTAATCTATGAGGCTTGAATATTTTCTTGCATATCATAAAGACGTAAGTCGGAAGGATTTCCAATTCCCAAGCCGCGCTCCCGAAAGCTCAAGCACCAAAAGCTTGGAGCCCTTATCCCTAAGCCGTACAGACACTTAAGTCGGAACCTCAGCCTAGCATCTCAAGTTGCAATCCTACGCCAGAAGCCAACTCCTTTTGCCTAAGATTGTGTTCATCAAGCCAAACCGTTCCCTAACTGAATTTTCCGCCTACCACCCAGACCCGCAGCCCCATTCCCTAGTACTGAAAGCTCTGAAATTTGAACCAACACCCCAGACGATCCTGCATTGACCCACACCTTATACCGCACGAGTCAGTGAAAATGGCTATTGTTACTACACGTACTTTGGTCACTCCCGTTATTGCTAGTAGTATTATCATGCTGATGGCTATTATCATCATTATTGTTAATGCTATTACGATTTCTATTACTGTTGCTCTTACTACTACTATTGCTACTACTTCTAAGACAACTACTATTGCTAGGATGATTACTATTCCTATTACTGCTTCGTTTTTTCCATGAGGTTTCTTAATAATATCTACATAAACCCTAAGCCCTAAACCCTGGGAGACAAGGTGCGCAGAACAAAAATTAAGCCTTAAACTTCGAACCCTAAACCCTGAACCCTAAGCCCTGAACCCTAAACCCTAAATCCTGAACCCTAAACCCTAAACCCTAAACCCTGAATCCTGAACCCTAAAGCGACACAAGGGCGCTTCGGGATGGCACTGTCAGCTACATCGAGGCCTTTGATTCGAAGTCCTGGCACGAGGATCCCGTGTGCACTCTCCTTCAAGGCGGATCCGGGAAGATGTTTTTGCCTAGATGCTGCGGGTTTAGGGATGTAGTGTCTGGGGACTCAAGATTTAGGGTCTAGAGATTGGGAAAGAGGGTTTGGGTTTTGTATAGTTTAGGGACTTCGGCTTTGGAGTTTGTAGTCGGGTTGTGCATGTCTTACTTTCCTTAAATAGGGGGATCCCACGGTAGACCCCAAATGCTAGAATCCGTTTATTGGGAGCCCCAAAATGGGACCCCTGTTTTAGGAAACCCTAAACTTTATATGTCCCTATATATCCCCATATATCCCCATATATCTCTACATATCCCCCTTTAAAGGTACCCCTAATGTCTTACCCCAGGCTGCAAGCACAGAGCTTTTGACCGTGAGTGTCTTGTAGGGTTAGCGCAGAGACCAGGATGAGAAAGTCAAGTGGGTCAACAAGTTCTTCAGATAGGCCATCTACTGGGGTCACATGAAGATTATATAGGTTTGGGGTTCAGGATTTAGGTTCAGGAACGTGAGCTATAGTCTAAAGCCTGGGCAATTTCAAGCGACCTGGCCTAAATGGCGGTTTACTCAGGGAATAATACCAAAATGGCCTTGAATTGGGAATTGAAATATTAAAACCTTAAAAGGAAGTGGTTTATTCATCATGCGTCTACATTAGCGATAAGGGTCCTTGCTGTTCTGAACAGATTTCCTTGCCAGCTTTGTCGGAGGCAAGATATTTCATCGGAAGGGTCACGTGAAAGCCTAGGATTGGCGTGAAACTCGCCAAGTACTTTAAGGTTCATAACCCTAAACCCTAAACCCATGGGTAGTTGCAAGTGTCAACTCCCTGAAGCAGATTGAACTTCCCATCCTAATTATCCTGTTTAGAGCCCTGCATGTACCCCCCCCTAAGGTTTAGGGTAGTTTGCTGAATCCCGTCTGAGTTGTCATAGACGTACATAGTCACCACCTTGGTAGCAGGAGTAAGGGTTTGCATATAGGGTGATGATAAGCCACTAGGTATGTAAGGGCACGAAGGTTCAGGGCTCATCTTATGGATTATAGCTTAGGCTCTACCCGCCATCCTGCAAGGATTTAAGTTGCATGTTGCCCCCACTCAGAAACAGTTGCATAACATTTATACTATAATCAGATATGGCCATCAATATTTTCCCTACCATATAGAATTTTACTGACTGGGAGCAGCTCCCTAGACTTAAGTGTAGTTGTATCATCCCTTGCAATCACAATAAGTGCATGGGGTGACACTGAGCCTAGGCGCCAGGTAGGGCTTACGCACTATCCCTAAAACCCAGCACTGAAGCTCTAACCCTAAATCCCTAAACCCCTACTAAACCCTACACCACTAAACCCCAAAACACTTGAGCCCAAACTCCAAGCCCTGAACACCAGACCCTAAACCCTAAACTCCGAAACTTTCAATTGTGTGGTGTAGCCTCACCAAGGCGAGCGCGTAGAAGGAGGTGAAGTGGTTGACACCGTAGATGCCTTTGGCAGTGCTTCTAGGCCTGAAAGGTGGATTTTGCCCTGTGTGGTGCCGCGACTGTTTTGTTTAGGGTTTAGGGCTCAGGGTTTAGGGTTTAGGGTACAGTATGTGATGCCGAAACTTTTTGGGCCTCAGGTTTTTTTTGGCGAGTTCAGCTTATTACAGCTTGCTAGTAGATTTTTCTTGTTCAACATCACAACCTTATTTCCTGTGATGACTCGAGGGCCTGGGAAGGACGCGGGGGAGGCGAGCTGAGAGACAGGGTGGTTTGCGTGGGTTGCTGTTAAAGAGACTGAGTTCAGTTGCAAATATGAGGAAACCCTATCATGTACATATCCTATATATATACACATAATTATATACTCATGTACCGTTTGAGAACTCGAGTTCGATATGAAGGGCAAACAGTTTGTCTTGGAGAGTGCAACAAACCCGCTGACCCCGCAAGTAGGTATGATGTTAGGTCGGGCTACTACGCTATGTCCCCCCGGCACCCTTAATTTTTAAAAACCCAATATCTGAGGCCTCACCGAAAGGGTACCGTCGTCCTAAGCCTTAAACCCTAAACCCTAAACCCTAAACGCTAAACCCTAAACCTTAAACCCTTAGGTTCATAGGCTTCCCTTGAGGGCTCATACCTCGGAGTTTCAGTGGACATGGGACTTCAGGTAGCCAAACATTTAGGGTTTAGGGTTTAGGGTTATATGTACTACAATCTAAATTCCTTCCTGGGGGGTTGTATGGGAATCTATACAAGGTAGGGGGATAATAGAAGTTTAGACTATAGCTCATTTGAGGGTTACATAGGGTCATGTATGGTCCCTACACCCTAAACCCTACACCCTAAACCCTAGACCCTAAACCCTAAACCCTACACACTCCCCTACACCCTAAACCCTGAAGCCATAAGGATTATCATAAGTTTGACCTTTATATCACAAGTTTGGGGCACGGCGGAACCTTCAGGCTGCAGAAGGAACATGCAAAGCGATTCTTGAACCTGTGAGCTATAATTTTAATTCCTTAAAAAGAGGGTTATAGAAGGGATTATAGGGTTTAGGGTTTAGAGTTTAGGGTTTAGGGTTTGGGGGGGATTACTAAAGAGGTTATTGAAGGGGATACTAGGAGTTGAGACAATGGCTCATGTTGATTCAGACCTTCCCACCATCTGACCTCACTTGACTTCTTGGAGACCATCTCTGGGGAGGGTAAGATTTTGTTCAGCAACCTTGAGTGCTAACCCCCGAGGTTTAGGGCTTGGAGGCCTAACCACCCTAACCACCCTAAACCCTAAATTTTCAGGGTTTGGAGGCCTAACCACCCTAACCACCCTAAACCTCAAATTTTTAGGGTTTACAGGCCTAACCACCCGAAACCCTAAACCCTAAACCTTTGACCAGTGGCATATGCTCCCACAAACCACGGTCTAAGGAGAGGAGGGCCATGCACAGGGAGAGTTCTCAACCTCCAGGGATACTTGGGGACCACAAGGGGGGGTTTAGGGTTTTAGGGTTTAGGGTTTAAGCTTTTGGGTTTAGGGCGGTTTAGTGCATAGGGTTTACAAGACATCTGTCATATTTGCTGAGACCTTGAATTTTCTAGTGCCCCGGAATGAACATGGAGCATGAAAAGGGGCCCTATGAAGTCTACTGTCCTTCGAACGCAGGGCCTTCCGGGATTTCACTTTGAATTTTGCGGAGCCCTACACCCTAAGCCCTGAACCCCAACCCTGAACCCCAAAATGAAAACCCTAAACCCTGAACCCTAACCTTAACCCCAAACCCTAAACTGCAAGCCCTAAGCCCTAAAGCCCCCACCGTCCTTTGATTCAGGTTCTGCAGGCGTGGTTTAGGGTTCAGGGTTTTTGAGTTTCCTCTGAACGTCGTTTGAGCGTTTTCGGTTTGAGGTTATCAAACATCAAAAGGCTTTCATCCTTCAGAATACCCCCAAAGTGATGTTCATTGGGATCATCCGCCTGCATCCCGAGACCTTTTTTTAGCTTGATCAGCGGTGTTGCAAGGCTTGGGAGAATGCACCAACCGCGGCTTTTGTAGAGGTTTGTACAGCAACTGCCATGTGCATAGCAGCTGTGAGAAATGCTAAGACCCCTAAACCTTAAACCCTAAAGCCTAAAAGGTAAAACCCTAAAGCCTGTGAAGTCGAAGCTTCAGGTCCTGCTGCCTGAGCCCTTGGCCCTCAGCTGGAAACCCTAAAACCAAAACCCTAGACTCTAAACGAGGGGCTGCAAAAAAAAACCTAAAGCCCTAGACTAACACTGAAACCCCAAAGTTTATGGAGCTTAGATCCTAAAAGTGGCCATGTCTCTGACATGAGGGAGACGGCAGTGAGACTTAGAGTTGAATCCCAATATAACCCCAACATACTATAGTAACTTCCATTGATTTTCCATTATCCCAATAAAACCCCAGCATACTATAGCAGTTTCCATTTGATCTTCCATTATCCCAATAAAACCCTAAACCCCTAAACCGCAATAGGCCGCTCCCAAGCTTCCCCCCAGGTCAACGGAAAGCAAATCATGGCAACCCCCGCGGGTGTCGATGCTGTGCTGGCGCACATGAAGCAGGTCTCTGTGGGCAAGGACCCTTCAGTTTTTCAGGGTCAGGGTTTAGCATTTAGGATTTGGGTTTCAACATCTTGGATTCATTCATGTATAGCAGAGGTTCTTCTCTTGGAGGAGCGGGGAATCCCTGGATCCCTTGTTGGTGAAGTGGTGGCCATACAAGTGTTAAGCGATCATGTAGATGTTGCTTCTTCGTGAACCGTTCTTAGAGCTATTGATTGACAGGTCGCCGCTTATTCACCGTTATGCGACGGGGACCAATAGGGGTTGACCAAGGATATGAAGGGGTTGAGGTTCTTCGCAACCACCCCCTTTTCCGAGCCCCTCTAGGTTCGTCGTAGTTTCTTTCAACAACCCTAACTACCCTCAAAGAACCCCAATAAAGGGGAACCATAGAGGAGGGTTTCGGGGGGACCCATCCAAAATGTTGCAAGCGTGTCAAATCACGGCCGGATGGTTCAGGCCCTTGCATTTAGCATCTGCTTGTTTCCTGTTTCAGAACTCCTCATATCTGTACAAAGTGGCCCAATTCAAGACTTTGCACCGAGATTGCCAAGCATCCTCACGCTGTCTAAGGCAATTTTAGCTGAGTAGTATTTTATTTGGGGATATTATGGTACCCAATATAGAGTAAGATTATATCCTCCTTTTGGGTATAGTATCTTATATAAAGAATATTATCTTACTAGGTTCAACCACCAAAAAGACACTACTTAGCTGGGAGCTTGTGCAATTGCTCCTTGTATGGTCTTCCTCACCCATGAACGATAGCACGCCAAACCCTAAACCACCCTAAACCCTAAACCTTAAACCCTAAACCCTAACCTTAAACCTTAAACCCTAAACCCTAAACCCTAAACCTTAAACCCTACACCTTAAAGGTGAGGGCCTACACTGGGAACTCTAAGGCATCTGCTTCCCAAAATGCCAGATCCCCAAACGTGCAAGCCAGGAATCCAAAAACTGCGCAAACACAAGCTTGCAGGGATTTTGAACCAAACCCTAAGCTTGCAGACCTAGAGCCTAAATCTTAGGGTTTAGGGTGTAGGGATACCTGAACCCTTCATCTCAAATCCTATGCTAATCATTATGAAAGAAATGTCACTGGTGTTTTGTAATATACCTACGCAGCACCTAAGCCCTAAATCGTTATATCCTCCTAGTTTCCATATCATTTTCCATTTCCCTGTCTATGTGATTCCCCATGATCAGGGTAATACAGCCTGTGGACGTGAGAGCTAAATAATAGGTTTAGGGTTTGGGGATTAAATTCCCCGTTCTTCCACTTGACTCTCAACTAGTGGTCTGCATTTCATTTTCCATTTTCATTTGTATTTGATTCTCAACTCTTCCCTGAAACCCCAAACCCTAGATAGTAGTGTCCATATTCATGTGCCAGCTTCTTTTTCCAATTCATTCCCCATTATCATGGTACTATATAACAGCTAGCCAGATACATCAGGACTTCCGTGACGGCGTTCGGCGCATCGAAGTTGCTTAGCATCTATGAGGCTTCAGTGGTTCGGGGTGTGTGTGGGTTTAGGGTTCAAGAGGTCATGGGTTACGGTTGCAGGATGTTGTAGTTTCTGGAGTTTCCCGGGATCAGGGGTCGCCTCGGGTTCCTATGCCGAGGGCTGCATGTTTATTAAGTGAGCGTATAACCAACCCTGGATACTACGCCCCAAACCCTGAAACTTTTGATCACAAGACCGAGTTTCTAGTCTGTGGTCGCTTTACTTATTGGTCCTCAAGCAGGGGTGGAGGGGGTAATACAGGTAACATCACACGGGATTATATAGGGATTGTTACAAGGGTCTGCTCACTCTCCCTTCAGCACCTGTACCCCCAAATGTCAAACTCCACCCTAAACCCTGAACCCTTTATCAGTTTGCGGGGACTCATGGCCAAGGTTCTTGCGAGCTGACATTACAGCAAGAAGCAGCAGAAACAAGCCAGATACATCCATGTCGTTGTAAAGTAAGACGTATGCGAAGATAGTGATACAGTTGATGGACAAAGTGGGTTCTGGTTGGTATAGAGAAACCTCTCCATGGGAGTCGTGGCTGCGTATAACACCTTGGTTGCAACCCTTCTAGTAACCCCCGCAGCTATATGTAGGTGTAGGGGCACAACGCCAGTTCTACCCAGTTCCCAAGTCCCATGGAGCTCCAAGTAAAGCTGCACACCCAGCAGCACCTGACTTATCCTGTAGGTGTGATGGCCGTGAGGTTTCGGGGTTGCATCTCAAAATGAGTGTCTCAATCTGCATTGTTATAGATTTACAAGGATGTATAGGGTTGAGGGGCCAGGGCTTAGGTGACATCAGGCGCTAAGTATAGCTAACTTTAGTGATTAATCCACCTTTAGTATGACTATCCCTAAACCTAAACCCTACATCCTAAACCCTAAGCCTTAAGCCCTAAATGCTAACCCTACATCCTGAACCTCGAACCCTTCTGGGTTGCTGTTAAGGAACTTAAATTAAGTTACCATAATGGGTATATATAGTAAATAATAGGGTTTCCCCAATATAGTAACTAAATTTAAGTTCCTTAACAGCAACCCAGCCTTGGGTGATTCCAAGGCGCGGCTCCTCTCTGAGCATGCCTCGAGGCAACGGCTTGCTGCGTGGGGGCATAGGGTTTAGGGTTTAGGGTTTTAAGGTTTTTAGGATTTTGGGGGTTTTCGGGTTCTAGGGTGTTGGGGCCTGAGGGTTCTTAGGGTTTAGGGTTTAGGGGCTTCGAGGCTGTTCTTCAGGATTTGGGGATGGGTGTGGCAAGCGGCCACACGGGTTATCTTCTCTTCTGTTTCTGTATAGGGACCATCCCATAAGCCCATGCCTAATTTACGATGGAGTTTCCCTAAACCGCCTTAAACTTTAAACACTACAAAACTTATTCGGTAGCATCCGGACCCCCAATTCTTTTGAACTCACCATATACCCGCAAGGTATCTAAGGCAACCCAGACCCCTGATTAATGAACCCCCTCTCCTAAATAGGGATCATAGGGATCCTAATATCAATGCCCTTTAAAGGAGGGGGTTTGTTAATCATGGATCTACACTACTCCCCAGCAGCAAGCCCGTTTTGGACCCACGACCCTTGAGGACCTTGGCAAGTGTAGGGTTGATCTTTGAACAAAGTCAGTGCGTCAGCGTTGAGTCTGAAATCCAGAGCAGACTGTCACTGGAGGCCCCGCTAGGTTCGGCCATGTTTTAGGGTTAAGGGTTTAGGGACGGGTTTCAAGGGGACAACATGGGGGATTTTCTAAAGACTTCCCCATAGTATGATATACCAGTACATCATGGTAACGAAGCTTATGTGCTGTGACAGCAATGCAGTAAATCCTACCCATCATACCCCTGTACTTACCTAGATCGTTTTCCATCAAGGGGGTCCGTGCCGGTCCCGGATCGTACTTATCGGGGTTCAGGGGGAAATTCCTGAGTCTGTTCGTTCTCATCATAAGCTTTGCTGTAGCCTGAATCCCAAGTGATCCCCATAGAGGATACAGCCACAAGATATGAAACAGTCGGCGTAGCATTGCTGCCCCAATGTTGAGACCATGCAGCAGGCTCATCGGGAATCAGGCGCTGGATTTTCACAAGCAGGCCAGGTCTTCGATGTTCCGGTAGAAGCCATTGAGGTGGTACATCATGAATCAGGGTTTAGGGTTTAGGGTTTGGGGTTTAGGGTGGAGGATCTAAGTTTTTGGGCTTAGGGTGTAGGATTTAGCGTTTACGGCGTAGGATTTAGGGTTTAGAGCTTACTAGGTACCCCAGTAGTACCCCTTTCCCCTTTTTATTTTGTTTTTCCTTCTTAAAGCTGAATAGTACGGAAAAGGGTACCCTTATTATGAAGGGGTTACTGGGGACTTAGAGAGAGAAAGCATGCCATCTTTTGTTAGCTTTTCACGTTCAACTTTTGAGCTTTTGCTGTATGTGCGCTCAAGTCAGTGTCCCAGATGTGACTGCACATGATGACAGATTTACGAAAGAGGTGTTACGGAGCTTGACGTTCCTGGCGCCTTACCTAGCGTATTTGTAGGATTTTGGAGGAATTGTTCAGGTATGTGAATGTTTAGTTCATTGGTACAAAGTGGTGAAATTAGCAAGGCTGGTGACCACTGCTTAACAGCACCCCAGGTACTGCAGTATCTGCAGTTTCCCTGAAGCTTGCAGAACAAGCAATAATATTCCTAGAAAAATCCACAGGTTTGAACTCTCAATTGGAGAGCATGAAGCCCTAGACCCCAAAACCAAGTTCTTACTTGCAGGACGGTGTCACAGAGATCGAGGAGTCCATTGAGGCCAATGTCGTTGAGCGAAAGTTGAAGTTTGATCGCATCAGCACTTGAGTAGTATGTTGAATGGGGATACTTTAGTCCCCAGTACAGATCAATGTTAATTATATCCTTATTCTGGTTCAAGATCAAAGCCTCAAGCCAAAGCCCCCCCAACCCTCTACTCCAGCCCAGACCCTGAAATCCAAACTGTTGGCTCGACAGCGCACCTCAGTCCCTTGAAGCCCTGGCCCACTTTTTTCCAAACATTTGAGTTTACCTGAAGGTTCATGAGGTTTGGGTTTACAGTTCATGGCCTACCTCCCTGAACTAAGATATAGTATAGCCATTCTGGTTAGGTAATGTATCATGTTCCCTTAGTAAACCCATTACACCCCTAGTGGAGCCATTTTATAAGTAAATTCCCTAACTCCTCAGCAACTCGTGGGTGCCACCAAGGATCCCAGGTATATGTAGGGATTTTACGGGGTCTTTAGGGGCCCTTATTTTCGAGCCTCTGAATACGAAGACAGATTTCCTCAGTCGTACTTCACCTTTATGCGAGCTACTCACCAGAGGGGGGTTCAAACCGTAGCTCTAAACCCGGAACCCCTAAACCCTAAACCCTACATCCTAAACCCTAAACCCTAAACAGAGCGTGCCCCGCAGTTGCTGAGTCACGGTGTATATAAAGAACAGTCCTTACCTCAATTAAGGGGGAACCTTGTAGGGTCTGTGATAAAAACGCAGCTACCTTGAACCCTCAACCATAGCATAAGCCCTAAGCCCTAAACCCTGAGCTCTATAAGCCCTGGCCCCTAAATCCTGAGCCCTAAACCCCAAACCTTCAACCCCAAGCCTTGAGCCTAAGCCCTAAGCCCTAAGCCCTCAGACCTAAACCCTAAACCCTAAGCCCAAGGAACGACCTCCTTCTGGAAGATGAAGCCGCTGGGCGCGTTCGGATTCAGCGACAGCCAGCCCTTGCACCTCTGAGGTGGATAAAAGGAAGGGCATAGGGTTTAGGGTTTAGGATTTTGATTAATGAGCCCCCTCCCCTTAATAGGGATTACAATACGGATCCTCATATCACGGCCGTTAAAAGGAAGGGGGTTATTAATCACCTGTCCAGATTAGGGCCTAGGGTTAAGGGTTTCAGAAGAAGGGGGCCCCCAATATTGACACCCGTATATAGTGTAATCGTTATTCTAGGATTCCCTAAAAGAGGTCGAGTTTAACCCTATAAACCCTAAACCCTAAACTAGTAGATAGGTTCGAGGATTCCTAAATCATCCAAGGTGGGTTGCGTCTCGAACTTTTCGAACTTCCTTGTCCCTTGGCTTGTCTAGGGTGCTTAAGGGAGTCCTTCAGTATCAGGGTTTAGGGTTTATAAGGTTTAGGGGTTAGGGTTTAGGGAATATGGTGGGGATCTTCTCGTGGTTTGGGGAAGTTCCATTTCCTATCTACTCAAGAGGGACTATATTACTATATAGGGGTCCAAGCTATATACGAGCCTTAGGTTAATTCCTAAGTTAAATCCCTCCGCTAACCCTAAACTTAAACCGTGTGGCAAGATGTTTCACTAGGCTGTTATTGGGAGACCCTTTTCAAAAGACAGGACCAAGATGATCTGTTGGCGAGGTTGGGATGGATTTCAGAGTTGAAGGTTTGATGAGTTAATGCCTTTTAGTGTTATCATCGTTATCATTATTTTTATTACTATCATTTATCGTCATTACGACTGTTATTCGCACTATTATTATCATCACTATTATTGTTGTTACTATTGTTGTCATCATCATTTTATGCTTCTCATTACTCTTACTGTTTGGTTTTTACCATCCAAATTATTGTTCTTGCGTTTTCTGGTGTGTGTGCGTACGGTTTCTTTGGGAATCTTGGCGAGTGTATATACAGGGCCCAGCTGAGGAGACCTTAAACAATGGCTGCTAGGGGTTTAGGGTTTAAGGTTTAGGGTTTAGGGTTTAGGGTACTTGGAGGGTCAGGGGGATTTAGTAAGTAGGTTAATAACTGAACAACCCTTATAACCCAAGTAGGAACCCTACTTATCCCCCTTATCAACCTACTTACTAAGCCCACCCCAAACCTACAAGTAGTTCCCTTAAACCCTAAACCCTAAACCTTACACCCTAAACCCTAAACCCTAAACCCTATTCTGGTGTTTGGCTTGAGGATGGGACATATTCAAAGGGTCGAAACCCAGGCTGCCCTCGTCATAGGACACGTTTCCCCTTATTTATGCCCTAAACCCTAAACCCCCTTTAAACACTAAGCCTTAAAGTTTGTCGGAGGGCAGTGCTTCATTGCCTCAGGCAGGTAGGGCTCCTTTCTTTGCGACTGGAGGGTTGCTTTTTCGGACATTGCGGTAAAGCACGCGGTTTAGGGTTTAGGGTTTGGGGTTTAGGGTTTAGGGCCAGGACTAGCTCTTGGAGAAAAGGTCCGCAAAAAGAAAAAATCCTGAACCTATTGGGGTTAGATGTTCGGGGATTCTACGTGCCGAACGGCGAACAGGTGCTGAATCCCAAATCCCCAGCCCTGCCTGGAGTTGGTTTAGGCTTTAGGGTTTAGGGCATGTAATTGGCGCCAACATCAAGCTGGTTTCCTACAGCTGTGTATCATAATTCATGTCAGTATTGGTATTATCACTATGATGGTAAACTACTATCTTCACTCTTAGCTCTTAACCCTAGACCCTAAACCCTAAACTCCCTAAACCCCAAACTCCCTAAACCCTAAACCCCCTAAACCCTAAACCTTCATCCCATTTAATCCCACAACTCTAAACCCTAAACCCTAAACCGTAAAACCCTAAACCCTAAGCCCTAAACCCTAAACCCTAAACCCCATCTTCACTCAGGACCTTTGTCGAAAAACGCTTCGCAACATCGAGCTTGGAGTGCCGGTGTTGGTGCCTCGGCGTCTGGCAGGAAATCCAAAAGGTTCTGGGTTTGGGAGTTTAGGGTTTAGGGTTGGGGGGTTTAGGGTTTGGAGGTTTAGGGTTTGGGGTTTGGGAGTTTAGGATTTAGGGTTTAGGAGTTGGGGTTTGGGGTTTGGGAGTTTAGGATTTGGGATGTAAAAGTTAGCCCGTTAGCCCCCCAGTATAGGAACCCAACATAATTTTGATATAGCCCCGATATTCTTCCCTATAATCTCCAGGGCATTCAGATTTTTAGAGGCCGTCTGAAAGTCTTGGAAGGGTTTTCTGAGGGGCCCGAAATCCTAAGCCCTAAACCCTAAATCCTAAACCCTAAATCCTAAACCCTCAAGCTTTGGTTTCAGACTGTAGACCTTGAGGTTTTGGTGTTCTGGGCTTGGGCCCCGCAGCCAATCCTCCTAAACCATATAAACCACAATCTAAACTCCTTAAAGGGTCTTATATAGGGGTTATATAGGGGATTCCATGGGGCATTACTGTAGGGCTTACTGAGGGGGATACTAGGAGTTTAGACAATGGCTCATATATCCAAACCACGAATCCTAAACTCTACACCTTCAGCTACAATCGCGAGAGCGGGACCGTGGCACGTGAGGTGCGTGTTTCAATTTCGGCAAAACCCAGTCAATAAGCAGGCTTTTTGAAACATGGTGGATTCTTCAGTATGAGCTGAGTTTCCACAAGAAGGGGTTCCAGAGGGCTTTGGGTAGTTCAGGAGGTTCTTGAAGCACGAGCACGAAACTAGAAGCATGAAGCCCTAGATTTTGAATTCCCACCCGATGTGAACATGTTTCATTTTGGTCGGACATTTGTTGAGTTATACAGGGATATCATCTCCGCCAAAATGGAGAATCAAATGGAAAAACACATACAAAAGAAATGGAACGGGGTTTATGCAGTGGTTTATAGGGATTAGGGTTTGCCAGAATGTAAGGAGTTCCCTTTTCGCGGTCCCTATAATGAGGATTGATTGTTGTATTCTGGGGTGCACATTGGGTTCCCCCAATTTGTGGAAGCTACCTTATCCATTCTGTGGGTAGGCCTCTATACCCTTCTGCAAGGTGCATAACCCATAACCCCAAACCCTAAACCCCCATTAACAGTGGGTTCATGTAATCTTCCTTTTTCTAGATCTCTCATGTACCCCAGATCCCAGATCTCAGCTCCCCCGGGCTTGGTGTTTAGGGTCTAAACTCCTTAAAGGGGGTCACATAAGGGATTATATAGGGGACTATTATAGGGGTTATTAAAGGAGATACTAGGAGTGTAGACTATTGCTCATATAGCCTTCTTAACAATTCCTTTCAAGGCCGGCGTCGAGGGGTGGGTGGGGGTAGATCACAAACCTCCATCAATTCTACAACCCCTCATCGCAACGTAATCCCCTAAACCCGACTCCTCTAAACCCTAGACCCTAAACCCTGAACCCTATAAATCCTAATTCCTGAAACCCTGCAAGCCCTCAACCCCTCAACCCGGAATCCGGGATGGGGTGGGCAGGCCTCTACATACAATCCTCATACTAATCCCAGGGGTTATGAAAGGGCTTTATAGGGGCTATATACGAAGTTTCCATGTAATTTTCCGTTTTCCTCTCATATTTCCTAGCAGAATTGTTTACTGAAAGACCTGAACCTCCTAAACCGAACCTCTTAATTGTAGACCTTCAACCTGCAATCCCTAAACCCTAAACCCCTAACCCGTTTCCTAGACCCGCAGCCCTAAACCTTTAAACCCCAATTTCCTACACCCTGAACTTCCAAGACCTCAATGTTAACCCTAAGCCTTTAACCCTCAGCCCTAGACCCTGAACTCTGAACGTAACTTGAAAGACGGGTGGTTCAGGTGTTAAGTCGTTCCAATACCACGCAGCACATGTTTCGCTGGACGCAGCTCCTTCTGGCCGGGTTTAGGGTCAGGATTTAGGGTTTGGGATTTAGTGTGGGGTTAGGATGTAGGGGCTTTGGGTTTTAGGGTTTCAGGAGTTTAGTTTTTACATAGGGAGTGGGACGTTCAGGGATTTTCGGTTTCGGGTTCAGGGCTTAGGGTTCATGATTTTTGCAGGAGAAATTGGGGCAACATTTTTTTTGACTCAGAGGGCCCATATGATGGTTTCCAAAAACCAGAGGTCCTTTTCTTGGGGCCCCTAGAAGAAGGATTATAGTAAGTTTAGGTCTTTATTGGCATCCCCTAGTTGAGCTATAGGATGTAATTTGGGATTCGATTTTGGAGTCTGTGTTAGGGTTGATTGATAGATGCCAGAGTTTTAGGCAATCAGCGCACAGAGTTTGGGGATTCAGGGGTTACGGTTCGGGGCATGAGGGCTTGGTGGGGGGTAGCTTTTTTTTGAGGTTTGCTGGCATTGCTTCTTGTCGTTGTCATGTGAACCTCAGTCTAAACTCCTTAAAGGGAGCTATATAGGAGATTATACAGGGGAGTAGTATAGGATAGGGGTTATTGAGGGGGATACCAGGAGTTTAGATTATGGCTTACATTCATCTGTTAATTCAACGCCCCACACACTACCTGCTTGATTTCGGGTCTAGGGTTCAGGGTCTTGGAAATTAATGCATGATTCAGCTCTAGAATTGTTTTCTACCACCCAAGTTACTTCACAGCAACATGGGATGGTAGAATACCAAGCCTGTTCATCATTTTTCTCAACCTTTGTAGAGCCAGTATTTCCTCACCCCAAAACCCATCAAGGGTTCCGGTAGGTTTCAGGACCGCTTGAATTTGAGAACCCTCTCATATCGGTAATCCCTGAACCCCTCATACCAGCGAAAGGTTAAAGACCTTCAAGCCCTAATCCCTTTTGAGTTTAGGCTACCATTGCACTA
>CAJNIZ010045503.1:25367-38714 GCA_905231905.1 Symbiodinium pilosum
GTCCCACATATTCCGACTGTTCAATCGATCGCTTCGGCATCTCTTCCAGTTGTCCTTCAGTTGCTTCGCAGAGACCTCAAGCCCGAAACATCAAAGACTTTCAACCTAAACCACCCCAAACCCTAAGCCTTTAACCTTAAACCTGAACCCTAAATCCTGTGGGTGCACACCATTAAAAGGGGTTTACATAGGGTTTATGGTTTAGGGAGAATCAAGTGGACAATAGCACTGTAAAACACATGGCAATCAGGGATATGCAGAGGTTTCAGAGGGATAATGCCAACAATTTAGGCTTCTCCAGTATGTCATTGTTGAGGATGGGGAGAACCCTAAATCTGGGTGGAGGCATGTGGCCTTGTAATGGCGTCACGTGCTTCACCTTTGTTTTTATGCTCGTTAGTAAGGAATAAGGAATATGAGAATACATTATATTGGAGTATATCATATAGGGATTCTATTCCTGATTCCCTACCAAGAAGCAGTAACTTTGTGCTTAGGCTTTGCACTGGCAAATATTCGCGCGCGAGATCATTGACAACGCTGCGACGCCGAGCCCCAAGAGATGGGCGACCATCTGGTTGCCGATGATGGTGACACGTTTGCTGCGATACTTGTCGAGGGTACAGGCTGAGTAGTTGAGATGCCAAGCAGTCGTTACTTGCAACCTAGCAGGGTCTGCTTCGGCTTGACACACTCGCCCGCAGAACGTAGCTAGGTCCAGACTAGGGCGCTTACGTATGAACTCCCGTCCTACATGGCTCAAGGTTCAACGTTTATGTAGTTTTGTATTTGTTATATGGCTGCTTCGGTTGTTGTCATACTGAGATCGCTGAGCTCAAAGCTTGTGGATGCCAAATCTCAGGCTTGCAAACTTTACAATTGCGATGTTCCTTGTCTTGGGCTACAGCCTGTATGTTGCGTTTTTTTCTGGACTTTGCAAAGCTTCATATCAACATGTGTATGAATCCTCGTCCGTATTCCTTTGCCCTTGACATGCCGCTCGTTCATGGCGTGCTGATAGTTTTGACAGTCGTTACCATTTCCTATGTAAACGGATGTTTACTTGGTTTTTAATTTCGGATGGGTCTGCGCAGGCGTGCTTGGATTTTTTGACATCGATGTTGCGAAGCGCATGGTATGGTGTTTCTAAAGCCTACACCCTAAAGCCTGCAGAGAAAAATTGGATGTCTATTGGGATGCTTCATGGGTCTCTTCCAGAGTTTGTGCCGAGAGCTTGAGGTCAGCACATGGTTTTAGGGTTTAAGGTTGAGGGAGTGAAGGTGTCCCTTTGCAATACTGGCATTATTGCAATATGAAATACCCTGAAGTGACGCAGGCAGAGATGCGCAAGGAGAACCTCGACACATCTCTTGTGAGCTATATCTCATGCACCATTGCATCCAGGTCTTGCAGCCAGTGCGTTGACTGTTGGAGATTAGGATCTTCAGGGTTTGGGAAGTTTGGGGCTCGGGAGTTTCTGTCAACCCGTTGTTGGCTTATCCCTTCAGCCCAGGGCCCACAATCTTATACATATTACAAGGCGTGTCTTGATCGGTGTTCGGTTCTGCCGCCCATGCTATGTTCATAATAAAGGCATTGACATACTTTCATCATGTCACCGTTTCTCTCTCTAGCAGTATTATCAGCATTCTATCGTTAGTAGTGTAGTTTACTTTTCAAGTATTATTATCATTTATCATTGTTATTATTACCCGAGGCCCCCGAAAATTGACACCTATCCATACCAAGTTGAAACCTTGAGGCTTCAACCTAAACCCTAAACTCCAAATCCTAAACCCTAAACCGTCAAACCCTCAACCGTGCGCGCGAATACAAGCTCAACCACCCAAGCCCGAAATTTCGCAAGTCCACCATCCCATGACAAAATACAGCGGGCTGCCAAAAGAAACCTTCAACCCAGAACATTTATATCCTAAACCCAAACCCTCAACAATGAAACCTTCAGCTCTAAACTCCAAACCTTAAACCCTCACCCAGGCAGAGCAGAGGCGCGTAATGGCAGCCTTGGCCCACTGCCCACTCTTCCTTACTGGGAGCCGGGAGGCCCCCGCAGAGGGTTGAGGGTTTAAGGCCTACGGCATAGGGCCAAGGGTTCCGGGTCATCGTCTAGGGTTGAGGTTCGAGAATTGAAGGTTTAAGGTTCAGGGCTTCCCGGATCAGAGCTTTGCTTTGAATATGAAAAGTTCCGAGTTGCAGCATCTTACATGTTCTGATTCCGCGCGCAAAACAGACGAAACATGTTTGTTGCAGAAACCGATTCAACAGGAGGTCAAATCAGCAGGACTTGTGCTTTAAGTCGAGGGTCCAGGGGTGAGATGGATCGAATGGTTTAGGGTTTAGGGTATAGGGTTTAGGGTTTAGGGTTTAGGGGATGCGTTTCCTGATGTAAGTTTTAGTTTTCATGAACAGTTATTGGGGTTCATGAGCTCATCGAATCGATTCCTCGAGGGTATAGCTACATGGGGACTGGTCCTACCCTACACACATGATCTCGTGAGCCGATGGGACTTCTTTTGCACAGAAACAGCACTTTTGGATTGGATTGGTTGCTTCTGCAGGTTCTGTAAAAGGCAAGAGATCTAGAGTTGAGGGTTCACGGTTTATGGTCGAGAGACTGTGGTTTAGCGTTGAAGGTGTTTTGCAAGGACCGCTACCTGCGAGTCGTGCAGTCAGTTGTTCTGAAGAATCTTTCCGTCAGGGTCCCAGTGCACCACTGACTGAGATTTGCACCACAAGAGCGAAGTGGCGTTTTCCATTTCCTATTCCATTCCCTTATATACGAATCTAGTCCATATAGATAAACTATAATCCCTAGGCAAGAACTTTTAGGATCATGGAGGAGACAGCCCTGACATATAACCCCAGGCTGAAGCTCGAAACCCGCAATCCTTTTTCCCAAACAAGTATGGTGCCAAAATGGCGCGCATTGTGTGACGCCCCGGTGCTAGATTATCAGGTTGCTCATCTAGGCGGAACGTGACAGATTTTTGCAAACGATCCTAATAGAATCCCTAGTAACCCTAGTACCTAAACACAAAAACCCCATGGTCCAAAGATACCAACGGGTCCCCTCCCCAAGGGTATTTCCATGTGTAGAAAAACCCTAAACCCTAAACCCCAAAGAGAGGTGGCAGAGGCCATCAAGGAGCTGATGCCCTACACCTTCGCTAGCCTGGAGTCCTAAGACCCGGGTTTAGGGTTCAGGACATATTGGGGTAATGTACTGTTTAGGGTTTTGGGTTTAGGGTATATAGGGGTTATATAAGGTTATATAGGGTTATATAGGGGTTATATAGGGGTTATATGGGTTGGAGTGCCGGCCATTGAGAGTTTAGGGCTTAGGGTGTAGAGTTTGGGTCTCAGGGTTCAGGATTCAGGGTATACTAGTACAGAGCTCAGGGTTTAGGGAAGACGGATCGAGGGTTCAAGCTGCTGTAGGTTTTGCCGTGGGATTTCTGGGCGTGCTTTTTCAGTCCTGATAATATCAAGGTTCCCCTGCTACTCCCCTCATGAGTCACTCTATGCTGCCCCCCTGGCTCCCCCTTATTTCGGGGGATTCGAAGATAATTGGGGTTTCCCCAAATTAGAAGTACCTTTTTGGTGGTTCCCATCATAAGGATTAAAGCATATTGGGATCTATATTGGGGTCCCCCTATTTTGGGAAGCTACCAAATTAGGATTCATTAAAGTGGAGCTAGGGGAGGTGGTAGACGAGGGTGGCAGGGGAGTCCGGAATGCTATTTCGGGGTACATAGGCCAGAGTCTTGTGATCCCAAAACCCTATAGTCCCCCTTAAGTAGATAGAATATGGCTTTGGGTATATCATAATGGGACCCCCATATACACCATATTCTATCTACTTAAGGGGGACTATACTCTAAACCCTAAACCCTTAACCTAAACCCTAAACCTGATATTCTACCCACTTCAGGCTGGACTATAAATCCTGGGTTTGGTGTGGCGCAAACAGGATGCAGGGTTTAGGCTCACCTGGATGGTTCATCGATAGCGGCTTGGGGTTTAGGTTTAGGATTTAGGGTTAAGGGTTTGAGTTTTCAGTGGGCTTGACGTCAGGATAGCAATAGTTATGATTTACAACCTATTCTTAGGGATCTCGAGCCTTACTTACATTTATCCATGAGCCTTCAAGTGGGGTGCAGAGTTTTGGGCCTTCGAAACCAAGCCCAAAAAGCATTTGACGTACTGCAGATATGGGAAAGCCCACGGAAGATGACATAAACCCTAAACCCTTAAAGGGTTTCCGGATTATTGTTGCTGTAGAAGCCTGAAAAATCGGCAGTAACGTTCCTGCAACCTGTAAGATAGTTCGAGAAGGATGTTCCCGACAACTGTATTCTGAGTAAATTGGCCCCTGCATGACCATCGTAGTGTTGAAGGCTGTACCCCAAAATCTGAAGCTTGATTAGCACCATGACAGCAGTTCTGGGAAATGACTCCTTCCAGGACCTACATATCTCTTCCTAGAAGACCAACGAAAACAAGATCGGGTAATTTTAGCTTTCCCAAATCTTCAACGCACGAAGCCCTCAACCTGAGCGCTTTGAAACAAGATCCCTTATCCCTCAACCTAAATCTTTGGTCCGGCGCCCAAACCTTAAATCTTAGGCCCCAAGCCCTGAATTTCAATATGCAATCCTGCAAAGTTGTACCGAGCCTGTCTGATGCTTGAGGGGGAGCGGGGGGAGGGAACATAGGCAGTATTAAAGGTGATTGGGGTATAGGGTTTAGGGTTTAGGGCTTAGGGTTTGGGGTTCCAAGTACGACATAAGTATGGACAGTTTGGGGATCCACTAACGTATACCCAAAACCCTAAACCCTCGACCGTTCTCCCTTCAGCGTCAAGAAACAGGCACAGGCGGGCCCAACACCATGGTGGCGCCGAGCCTGGATTCGGACATCGAGGCTTTGGGGAAAGCCACGCGGTTCAGGGTTTAGGTTAGGGTTTAGGGCTTAGGGTGTGGGGCTTGGAGTTTAAGGTTTGGGGTTAGGATTAAGGGTTTAGGGCTTAGGGTTAAGGTTTATGGTTAAGGTTTAGGGTTGAGGGTTTTACGGTTTAGGTATGAGGGCTTAGAGTTTTGGGTATGAGAGAGCATGGGGAACAGCAGAACAAGCTTCTAAGATTAACGAAATCCGGGTTTCTATGGCTTCGGGGCCCAACGGTAGATCCGAGATAGAATGCTGAATCGTGATTGTAGGGGCTCCACAGAAGGTTCCACAACACATGTAAGGTTTGCGTGCCATAGTCTTCCCAAAAAGTAAGTAGTGGGAGGGAGGCTCACCAAAACGCTAGGCCCCAGACCCAAACTCTAAAGCCTAACCTCCCGAACCCCACACCTGGACACCCACGCTCAACCCTAAACCCTAAAGCCTAAACCCCAAACTCTAAAGCCGCAACCCTAAACGCTGCGCCACAAGGCCGCCATCCGCATGTCGAGCACAATTGAGAACAGTGGCCAATGCACTGCCATGAGGCCGTCTTACTAGGAACAGAGGGATTTAGGGTTTAGGGCTATAGAATTTGAGGTTCAAGGCTTAGGGTTCAGAGTTTAAGGTTAAGGCTCCTAAACCCTAATTATCCCAAGACCCACTGCAAACCCTATCAGGGTAGAGAGCCTTGGGATGGAAGAAGCTCGTAGTCTAGAAGATCAGAAACCAGGGACGCACCGCAACGCAAAATCCTACGACTGGGTTTAGGGTTTAGGGTTAGGGTTTAGGGTTTAGGTGTAGAAGCTTGAATATCGGGCGAAGAGTTCAAATCAGTCCTTGAGGGACGTGAAGTTTAGGATTTGTGGTTTGGCAGACTTTATCTCTGCCAAGTCCTTATAGACTCAATATAGATACTGTACCCCCAAGCCCGGCTAACATTTTTTGTAGGCAGCTCATTGGATATATGCCACAAATCCTAAACCTTGAATCTAGCCAAACTCTACAACTCTCAACGCCTGATTCCCCGAACCCTTGACCTGGCAAACTGGTTTAGGTCTCAGGCTGAGAGGCCTCAGACTTCAGAAACAATAGCTCAGGAACAGAACCCCTAAACCCTAACCCCCGAACAGGGGATACAAAGGAGATTCCCGTCAAGAAATCGGAGGCGTCTTTGGTTCAGGGTTTTGGGCATGGATCGTTCAGTACTTGAGCTCATACAGCGGTTGATTGTTACATGTGATTGGAGCCACGTCTAAAGTTGACTTCTGTCGGACTATCTTCAAATGCCAGGCATCTGTATAACCCTAAGCCCAAAACCCGAAACCCGAAACCCTCAAGCCCAGACAAATAGACATTGTACAGGGAGCCAGGGCTTGCAAGCATGAACAAAAGCTCTGCGACCAAGACTGGCGAGCAAAAGCACAAAAAATGAAAAGGTGCATTTTCGAACACCAAACCCTATACAATTTCCATAAGCCCTGAAGCCCACACCCCAAACGCCCCCACTTCCCAAACCTTAAACCCTGAACCTGTCTACAGGCTGCATCCCACCCTCCGTGCCCGGCCCTTGGGCTTAGGGTTTAGGTATTGCCAAGGGTTCCATGCTGTTGCAGATAGGGGGGCTAGGATTTAAGGTTCAAGGATGTTCAAGGTAACCCTAAACCCTAAACCCTAAGGGGGAATCTTGGGTGCTGGGAGCGTTGAGGAACTCCATGATCTATCGCACTGCAGGCATTTGGTGACGGAGTCCTGCACGAAGGAAGACCTGCAGAGGACTTTATTACTTTGCTTGTCGAGCTTAGGGTGGGAAGTTGGGGTGTAGGGCCCTGTGGTATATGGGTTCCCGCCATAATTCACTTTAGGTAGAAGCCCGCATCATCAGCAATATTCTCTTCCATATCCGTTGTTAAAAGTAAACCCTAGACCCCAAACCCTAAACCCCAAATTACTTGCAGGCGCGTACGTCAATTTCATCTCCTCGTTAATCCCCTTCAGTAATCTCTAATAAAGGTTTTTCTAATCAGTATTCTCCTCCCCCTAATAGTGTATCCCCCTACCCACCCTAATGAATATTCCCCTAATACATATTGATTTGAGGTGTGTTTATCATAAGGCGGTAGGGGGGGTTGTATGAGGGGAGGAGATTCATCCAGATTCCATTCATGTAGGTCGGCTGCGCCGTAACGAAATTCATTCCGGGTTGACGGTTTATAGTTTAGGGCTGTGTAATTTCCACTTGAAAGCCCTAGATCCCAGTGCCCAAGGCCCAAACTCTAAGTCCCCTTGCGAAGGTTTCGGACAAAATTAACCCTAGAGCTTTACTCTGTATGTGTGAGCATTCAGCATACACAAGTCCCGCCCCACCTCCCCCGCCGCAATGGTCCGTGATAGATACTCTGCAAAACCTACCGCTGTCCCCCCCTCTCTCACCCACCCACCCACCCCGCAATGGGCCATGATAAGTATGATGAACCTACCCTTCCCCCGTGTGGTTCTGTGGTCTGGGTTGTTGGTTTCAGGATTAGTTTTATAGAGGCTTATAATGTTTATGGCTTCAAGAAGGTTTGCAGAGGGCTCATTAACCTCATAGCCGGGCTCTAAAGGATTCAGGACGTTTCGTGAGGGGTTCCTGGAGGGCTTATGAAGGTTTGATAGAGTTGTATACACGGCTTGTGGAGATACAGGGTTTCTAGATGGTTCATAAAGGTGTTCATTATAGATGTTAATAAAAGGTTTACGGGGGTTCATAGGTTTACAGATGGCTGATAAACGGTTGGAGAGTTTTAGCGGGTTTTCTGGAGGGATTGTAGGCTTTTTGGGACCTCAGAAATTTAATCCCCCCCGTGGTCCTGTGGTCCTGTGGTCCTATGGTGCTGCGGTCCTGTGGTCAGGCTTTATAGAGGGTTTGAGAAAGTGAAGAGAGTTCGTTCTTGGGCATTATAGACATGGCTCATCCCCAGATGGGGGGTGGGGGGATTGGCGGGGAGGGGGGAGGGGGGGGGACTGAGACGGTGGAGTCTGGGATATTGTAGGGCCTTGAAAATGCACGGACATTATAGTTCTAGATTTCTTGTACAAATATGGTATAGGTTAGCTCAATAGATTTCGAAATTTCAGTACACCCTTATATTGCTGAAGCCCAGCGCCGTAAGTAAACCCTAAACCCTAAACGCTCGCATCTCCCCCTGACCCCCAAACCCTCAATAGTAGTTTCCATTTTCTTTTCCATTATCCCCTATACATCCCCCGTATAACCCCTTTATGTTCCCTATGTAACTCCAAGGTATCCCCCATATATCCCCTATGTGACCCCTATATATCCCCTAGCGCAGGATCTTCGGAGCTGCCGAGGGGACGGATTCTGCCGCTGATAGCCTGAGACGAGGTGGGGTGAGGATGCTTGGGATTGGGGTTTATAGTTATAAGTATGGAAAAGAAAATGGAAACTACTATTTAGGGTTTAGGGTTTGGGGTTTAGGGTTTATAGTCGCCCTTAAGCAGATAGAATATGGCTTTGGGTATATTCCAATAAGATCCCCATATGCCCCGTAGTCTATCTACTTAAGGGGGACTATAATGCTTAGCTTGTAGGGTTTAGGGCTTGACTAGACCTCAGTTCGCAAGGCTTAGGCTCTAAAGGTTTCAGGTTTGGGGCTGAAGGGTTTAGATTCATGTTCACAGCTTGGGGCAGCTCGTGCATGAAATCGTACGACCCGTTACATGCCCTCAATTGCCGTTATCCTTTAATCTTGGAATGGCCAGAAGGGGCTCCCATACTAGGACAGGGGTGTAGGGTTCAGGGCTTAGGATTAAGAGTTTAGGGGCCGGCGAGTGGCCAATCTTTTGGCTCCAGATGAAGTCAGCGTCCGAACTCTGAAGGCAACAGCAAGACGGTTGAGAATGTAAGGTTTAGAGCTTCAGGGTTCAGGCTATAGGGAAAGGGGCAATCCCTAAATCTGATTGGTGCCTATGCCCCTTCCTGGGTAGATTTTGCATTTTCTGAGGTTTTTCAAGAGTTTGCAGCTAAACCCTAAACCTTACAAGTCTCATTGTTATCGGGTTACATGTCGGAGTGGAGTGACTAGAAGCCACGTGGCAAGCTACTAAGTCACAGGGACCTCCAAGTTGGCATTCTGTTTGAGCTGCGTGGACACATCCTGCTTTAGCACATGAGCTATAGTCTAAGCTCTTTAAAGGCGGTTATGTAAGGGATTGTGTAAGGGACTACCATAATATAGGGCTTATGAAGGGTGATATTAAGTGTTTAGACTATAGCACACACGACGTTTGGGTCGTGCAAGACTGTACCAATTCAAATGGGACATGTGTGAGAGCGGTCCAACACCCTTCCTTTATTTATGTCTTGTCGGAAATGAGCCCCACCACGTGGTCCCTCTAAACAGCGGGGTATGAAGGGATTCTTGGGGCCCTCATTGCCGATTCCATGGTTCGCAGACAACCGTTTTGTAAGGAAACGGGGCATTGATGCCTTTTGAAAGAAGGTCCCCACCCTACCAACGACTGACATGTGCGCAAGTAGGAGTTGGGACTAGTTTAGGGTCAGGACGATTGAATAAGGATTGTTGCAGGGATCCACTCTGCAACTCACCCTGAAGCACCTCTAAGAGCTCAGGATACATGTACATTGGGTGTTCAAAAATCATGGGCCGTGTTTGTGGGGTCCTTACGAGCGGGATTTTTTTTTGAGCGCGAGTCCGGAAAGTCCCATATACAAAGCATTACCAACCTTCACCGTGAAAAGTCAAACCCTAAACCATAACAATTTATTCTGCGTGCAGCAGTCTAGTGGTGCCCTACACTCTGGCTCTAAATCCTACATCCTAAATTCGTTCCCGTATGAAGTCCTTTAGGCAAGCCCCTCAGAAATCCATCAGATGGAGTTCTGAGAAAGCCCAATACACTTCCATTAAGGAATATACCCTACATGATCTTCGGAAAGCTCAGATTATTCAGGGGGCATCTCTATCTCTCTCTCTCTCTCTATATATATATAAATATATATACACCCTTGCTATCCTCGTTACAAAGAAAAGATAATCCCTTATTCAGGGCATAGGCCTTAATAGTGGGGTACTTTGCTCCCTAGGTCCCATAGAGTATATGCAGATGTTTGGGACTTTTTCCGGATATCCCTTCGAGTACCTGTTATGAATCCAACTCCGGAAGCATATCAAAGGTGCCTTCGCTGCGCTTTTCCGACCTTGGGCGCAGAGCTTTCAGGTTTCGTTGCGGATTTGCCTTCCCCAAATCCATCTGGAAGCCCAAAAGGTGTTCTGGTGGGGAGTATGTAGGGGGTTCACGGGGAATACAGGGACGCATACGGACGTGGACATGCAAATCCAAGAAGGGCGTTATGAAGACTTCTCTTCTTTGGAAGGGTTCCCATGTTCGTTTATGGCCGTGGAGGTTTAAGGTTCAGGGTTTAGAGCTTTGTGCTCAGGATCCAGGGTTCGGGGTTTAGGGTTAGGATGTGTTTGCAAGGAATCTGGTCGAAACAAGTGGGCGAGGCTCCTGGGCTTTACCGCCTAGAGATCTCATGGACGGGAGTACAGGGGTCCACCGACAGAATGGCTCGAGCAACATGTCGCTTTTTCGTATGGTTTCATGCTGTTCTTCTATGTATAATGTAGACCCATAATTAATAACCCCCCCTCTCTTTTAGGGCCAAACATTAGGATCCATATTGTAATCCATATTCAAGGGAGGGGATTTGTAATCAGGGGTCTACAGTAACCCCTAAGCCCTAAACCCTAAACAGTTGTTTCCATTTTCTTTTTCATTATCCCTATTCAACCCCTAATGTATACCCTATAATCCCTATATAACCCCTGACCCGTCTACATTAGAGTAGATGCTTCTATTTCTCTGACAGCCACACTCCTTCCTCATGCGGACGTCCCACTATGAGGACCCAAAAGCTGCTTTAAACAGTTAATGGTTAAGTGTTTACGGACCGCTAAACTCCCGAAACCGTTGAGCCCTGAATCCCTCTAACCCCTGCATGCAGATTCAGTCGATGATTAGAACATATAAGTTTTTCTACATTTCTACAACAGTGCACTGTAGTTGTAATCGATTTATCCCCTGACCTATTATTAAAAACACCACTCCCTAAAATTCAATTAATTTCCCACTACAGTATGATATATAACAATGGTAATATTTGGTATGGGGAGTTTAATATTAGTGGAAGGGGCTAGGAGCTGCAAGCCACGGCATCCTCTGCCCAAACCCTAAACTCCTATGCCCTGAACCCTAGACTCCTAAACCTTAAGCCTTACATCTGAACTCTGAATCCCTAAGCCCGAAGGCCAGCCCCCATACTCGAAACCCCAACCTCAAACCCTAAGCTTAAGGCGTAGGCTGCCCACCTGCAATGGTGGGCGGCGCCTAAGCCCTTCGCCTGCAGTGGCGACAGGTCGACCTTTCTGGCGCCGCCTCAGCACAGCCACGATTATGATATATTATAATATACCATAATATATTAGAATATACCATAATATACCATAATATATTAGAATATACCATGATATACCATAATATACTATAATAGACCATAATATACTATAAAAAATGGATTTTAGGTTCTTGCCTCGCATTGAAGCCCTGTCTTTTTTTTCTCCGGAACCCCGAACCACAAAACAAATAAAGAAACAACAAAGTCTAACACATATTCATAATTACAGAACTCTGAACAGAACTTATGGAGAAGGAGGATATAATGTTGGCCCTCATTTAAGATCTAGAGAAATTACAAATCGTTAGTCAGTCTCGACTTTAGTTATATTATTTGAGAAAGCCCATGCCGTTTTTTCTGCTCGACTTTACATCATTCGGGAGTTCTCCTTGCAACCTTGCCTTACCCTAAACCCTGGCTGCAGGCTCTGACTGGCGCTGGCTGGTTTTTCTAGGAGCCCTCTTGAGTGGGGGGGGGTTTCTGGCTTCAAGCCACGGTCCAGCCTGTCAGGGGGCGGGGCGCCAGGGGCCTCCAGGGCCTCGAAGAGCCATAGCTAAGCCCTGTTTAATTTAGGGTTCAGGGTTTAGGGTTTACGGTGTCCGCCGAAAGCTTCAAGATCCCGTCAACAACGAGACAAAGAAATATGAATTTGTGTTGTTGACCAAGATGGACCTAACTGAGTTTAGGTCCTAGACTTCCTCAACAGTTTGGGTGGCTTGGCCACCTGATACAGCGTGGGGTGGGTGAATGTGTTAGATGCCCTGCCACAGTCAGGCCATTCCGGCACCTCGCAAGCCGTGATGCACTCGATGTAACCTTGCAGCTCGTCCATTGCATGTTCCACGTAACATCAAAGCAAACCCTAAACCCTGAACCCTAAGCCCTAAGCCCTAGAAACCCTAAACCCTAGAAATCCTAAGCCCTAGAAACCCTAAACCCTAATAAGCCTAAACCTTAAACCCTAAACCCTGATTCTTGAACCCTAAATCCAAATCTCCTTGGATCTGCAGGCCAGGGATGGGTACCTGCTTCTGGATGCGGGGGCATCGGGTGCTCAGCCTGTGGCGTAACTTGGAGGGATTGATGGGTAATTCTCAAAGTTAGGGTTCAGGGTTTAGGGTTTAGGGATTAAAGTCTAGGGTTTTGGTACCCTAGATTCTTAGTTGCACCACTATCATCTACAACCCAAAGTGGCCCGTAATTTTGTGAATAACCCTGATGCCTAAGCTCCAGGTAGGGCTCAGGATTTTGGACTTGGGATGCCAGGGTTTCGGGCTCAGATTTAAATGAGCCATAATCTGAACCTCCTTAAAGGGGTTATATAGGGGAGTAGTCTAGGGGCTATTCCGGGAGATACTAGGAGTCTAGACTATAGCTCACATGATGATAGGAAGAACCAGTGGGGAAGCACACATGGAAATTTGGATTCTATAGTTGTTTATAGTTTGGTGGGGGCTAGGGATGCAACACCCGCGCTATATCCAGGTAATATCCTACAGCCGCACAAAATTGATGTTTTCAGCCATTGCAAATGTTTTGCCATATGCAGCTGTGGCTTGGTGAAGGCAAGTTACCTGGGCCTTGGTGTTGTCTGGGCTGGGGTACTTGGAGGTCATTGGTAGACCCAGGCATTGTTATAGACAAGGCATCGCACTTATCATCATACTTTGGTCCTTCCATGAACTTTGGAGTGGTCTACATCTTGCGGAAGACTTCTTTTAATCTTCATTCTTCGCTAAAACCAGGTGCTGAAGTCGATGATGCTGATTTTAGGAAGACGGTTATGTCAGAGCTGGCATCTTAGAGCAGTCGCAGGCATATATTCTTGAATTCAATGATCCAATAGCAGACCCTCCAACCCCGTACCTTTCAAACTCACCTACTTGGAGGCCCATGGGACT